>PVIC010006799.1:0-53002 GCA_004025085.1 Thryonomys swinderianus
CCTCCCTCCCTCCTCCTCTCCTCTTCTTCTTCCTCCTCCTCCCCCCTGCCAACCATCTGGCAACTTTCCTGAGTACCTAAATCAAAAAGAGGTTGTTATTGATGTCTTCCAGGACGTTAATTGCAAGAACAGCTTTATCTCCTGGGCAGACAGACACTACACAAATGTTTGGTTTACCACGTATCACATTGTTAACAAGGTTCTTATAGGTTCAAGGAAAATAAAGTGTGAGACATTAACAGAAGGACTTAACATTCTGAAAGAAAAGAAAAAAAACAACTAAAAGATAATTCGAAAGAGTCTGAAATTTAAAAATACCCAGCACTTAGACATAATCCTACAGGAAAAGATAAAGTGGGAGTCCTTAGGGAAGCAGAGAATGAGTGTAAAAGGCAAAGAAAGAAATTTATTTTTAATTCCTATCCAATAAATACAACCACTCTTAGAAGATGGTGTATGTGTAGTGACTGTCCACATTTTGGAGTAAGGGCTCAGACCTATCATCCCAAAGCGTTCACACTATAGAGAAACTGACTCGTTGGTTTCAGTTGAACACTCAGTCTATCTTTCAGATGAACTTTAAAAATGTAGCTCATCTGCAAGCTGTGCGGGCATCTTCTGGAACCGCCACCAAGAAGAGGAGGTAATGAAATGTCTTAACACGCTCATCAGGAGCATCTGTCCAGCCTGCTTTGACTGATTCACCTGAGGCTTTGTGTGAGAGGAAGTTAAAAGACTGACATTTACAGCTCTCCTGGCAAATGAAAGGAAAAAGGAGAGATTTTTGAATCTGAAAGCATTTTACCAGCTGTGGGGAAAGGTCACTCTGGGCACTCACAGTCTATATGCAATCCGAAAGCGTAGAACTGGGCCTTCTCCTTGCGTCACGTCAAAGTGTGTAATACACCAAAGCCACACGATAGCTGCAATATATTGCTAAGCTGAATGAAGGCATGAGGAAGAAATTACATATCCTTCTGTGAGAAATTGAGTCTTTAAAGACTCCTGCTTTGCTCAGATCCCGTGAGTTAAATTGCTTGAAAGCAGACATTGCGGGTATGGCCCCTGCCATGTGGTGTTCCTTGCGCATTCTCTGGATATCCTCAAACACTTAAGCCTAAAGGGTTTCAAGTGTCTGCGGAGACTATAATTTGGAGAAAACAACTTTATCTTCGTGGGAGACCAACACACTATATACATATATATATATATCTGTCGAGAGATACCTTCTCTCTTCTCTGAAAAGAGTTTAACAAACAGTTCTTGAGCAAATTGGATGGGAAACGAAGAGATTTCAGGGAGAAGAATTACTGTGACCCATTGCTCAAAGGCTAATAGCGTTAGTCAGGTGACACTGCTGGTTCAAGAGAATGGAACGCGAGTTGCCTCTGAGCTAATCAAGTGCCAGCAAGGTACAGGGATGTACCTTGATGTGGGAAAGGAAGGAGAGGCCAGATGGACTTGTCACACGGAAGAGAGGGAGGCGATCTGGCTGAATGGTGTAGATGGGGAGGAGGTCAGAGGACACCAGAAAGGGGGCTCTCTCTGAGAACCCAAGGAGCATTTCAGAAGGGTGAGAATTTCTCATATATTAAAAGAACTACTTGGTCCAAAGTATTTGAAAAAATAATCAAAATGGCAGAATTTTCCAAGTGACAAGAACATGGAGATTTTCCTAAATCTCACATGGGTCTTCTCACCTCCCCTTAAATTCTCAGAGGTCTCCCAGACTTCAAATGGCCCCAGTGGCCTGACCTCCGCACCTCACAGGGTCAGGAAGCGGGACTGTATTAGGTGACCTGCCCGGGACCCCTCCACCCTCTCCCTGTCCTCCACAGTCTCTCCTCGTGCCTCTTTCCCAGGGCCTCTGTCAGTCATCTGCTTATCCTCACCACTCACTGAGCTCACTATCATTTTTAATTATTAAGTTAGTTGTTTGTTCTTGCTATATAATGAGAACTATGAAATCAAAGACCATATATATATATTTTTTTTTTTTTTTTTTTTGAGACAGGGTCTTGCTTTGCAGTTCAGGCTGGCCCTGAGCTCACTATGTAGCCCAGGCAAGCCTCGAACTCAGCAATCCTCCTATCTCTGCCTCCCAAGTGTTGCGATTACAGGTGTGAGCCACCGCGCCTAGCATTGTGGTATGTGGTTACAGAGATCGAACTAGGGACCTTGTGCTTGCTAAGCAGGCGCTGGAACCACTGTGCTAAATCTCCAGCCCAAAGACCATATTTTTCTTGTTCTCTCTTTTACTATTAGGATTTATCACAATGCCCTGCTCCTGGTAAGTGCTACATGAGTATTTGTTTAAGAAAATAATACAGATGAAGATTCTGAGGTCAGAACAGGTAAAATAATTTCCTCGAATTCTTTCAACTCACTCATAACAGGACTGGCAGAGTCCCCAAGTATCCTGAAAAACCCTGATTGTAAATGTAATTGAATTATTCTTAGGTCAGAGTAATTTACATTGGGGCATAATTTCTTTTATATGAGAAACACAAAATGTATTAATACAAATAAAGAAAAACATAAAAGAAATAAATAGGAAATAGGGAGAAGTTCAAATAATTCCCCAAAGTAGCTATTCTGTTATTTCAAAATATTTTAATAAATGTCAAATTGTTTCATTCTTATTAGCAGTTTATCATAACCTGTTGAAAAGAAAGTTTCCTTTTATTATCTATTTCTTCTTTGTGCGAATGTTGTTGGTCTATCCCCTGTACTCTGAGTAACTATTTTGAAGACAGTGATGCACCATGTATTAACCACTGTTACTCTCTTACTTTGTTATGAAATGTTTTACTTTTTCACGTAAAAATAGACATCTGTGCTGGAGTTGGGTCTTCACTAGGCCCTCGGGCTTTTGGGGAGATTGTTCAAGAGAAGCTTTATGGACCCTTTGTAGACACTGTGGGCGTCAGGAGGAGAAGCTGGGGTGCATCCATTCAGCTACCCTTTCTACTTGCCCAGGTTCTGCAGCCACCCCGTATCTCTTCAAGCTTGGCTTCCTGTTTCTTTATCCAGAGCCACTCTGCCAGTCCTGTGTTTACTGGTCCTCACTCCGATTTTTCCTTTCTTTCTTTCTTTTTTGAGACAGGGCCTTGCTTTGTAGTTCAGGCTGGCCCTGAGCGCACTATGTAGCCCAGGCAAGCCTTGAACTCAACAATCCTCTTGCCTCTGCCTCCCGAGTGCTGGGATGACAGGCGTGAGCCACCACGCCCAGCACTGTGGTATGTGGTATTGATTGCTGGTGGGTGTGGGTCACCACGCCCAGCATTGTATGTGATTACTGGGGATCGAACTCTGGACCTTGATTGAACTTGTGAGGCAGGCGCTGGAACCACTGAGCTAAATCTCGGGCTCTTCTCTGGCCCTGTCAAGTTCTCTTCAGCCCAAAGACAAGTGCTTAGAGTAGATCGGCAGCTTTTCATCTGCACTACCCACTGAGGAGAGGTAAGAATAGAGAACCAAGATGGGAGGAAGCTGCGAAGTGGTTAAGTAACACTCACTGGCAGCCTAGGTTTGAAATGTGTTGTGCATTGGATGTTATTGAGACTTAGCCTGTGTAAGAAAGAGAGAGATACCTTATTTATTTACTTTTTGTTAATATTTTAAAGGGAATCTTAACCCTGGTTTTGTAACTCCCTGGAGAATCTTTAATAGCACAAAAGGGTGTTACAAAATTCTAAAGTATCCAGAAACGAAATCATTCAAACTAATAAACATGTCACTCAATACTCTGTGGGGCCTGGGGAAGGATAATATCATGAAATCAAGCAATGAACAGCTTTTAAAACTCCCACAAGGACAGTCATCGCAGGCTAAGTGATTCGTTGTTGGTATTTAGTCTTTTCTGTTTATTTTGTAATCTCTTCTCTCTTCCATAATCACTTTGTTCACGTTCCCTAAGGCTTCTGCAGGCAATATTAACATTTAATAGCAGTCATTTACTGAATACCTACTATGTGCTAGGCACTTCACATAGTCTCTAATCTCCCACCAACTGTAATAAGTAGATACGATTATCAATATTTTGAGTGAGAAAATTAGACTTTAGAAAAGTTAAGTCAATTGCTCACAGTCCACATAGGGAGTTGTTATGGTTTGTATTTAGATGTCCCCTTGACTCTCATCTACTCCTAGGTGAGGCTTTTGGAGGGAATCAGATCATGGGGGAGTGATGTTCATCAGTAGATTATAAACTCTACTGATGGGTTTATAGATGACTGTGTAACTGGGAGGTAAAGCCTGGTCAGAGGACATGGGTCACTAAGGTGTCGTCTACTGTCTGTATCTCCTTCCTCTTCACTTGAGCCCACCCTTGCTTCCTGCCTACCATGCCATGAGCTCTCTCTTCTACCATACCACCAACTAGCCGGCTAGGGACTGAAACTTCTATAAAACAGTGAGCTAAAATAAATCTTTTCTCTGTGGAGATGTGGGTTTCAGGTATTGTGTTCCAGAGACAAGACAGTATATAAGACAGAAATAAGGTCTGCTAGATACTCTATGCCTGTGTCTGACATCAGTGATGTCCCCTGTGGTAGCTGAGGGCAGATTCTTAAACTTTCTCACATGTCTGACATCCACTGGCCCAAATATGAAAACCAAGGAGAAAGCTTATGTTTACTATGGAGATTCTGCTTCAAAATAATTCACCAATCCCCTCACTCCTCTGCCCCAGAGTTTGCTGCCTCTGAGTTTATTTTATATAGAAATTCTAGAAATGACAGTGTTTTGTATTATATCATGTTATATTTGAACAAGATAAAGTGCCATGTAAGTTTGAACTTGGGCCGCTAGATTCAGCGTCCTGCTACCTGGATGTTAGTTACATCAGGACTAGCAAACTAAATTTTTAAAAGAGCACATTGCATCTTTTTAACTTATATTCCCCAGCTCTCTGTATGTCTATGATATTCTTTTTTGCTGTTTTCTACCTACATGTAAGCTGCATGAGACTATGGGGTATGAGTTTTATTTTTCAGAAAGCATCAGAGAACATAACTGTGAAATTTCTTTGTTTAATATAAATAGGGACAGAAACTCCAATAAATGATGCTCCTATTTCAAAATCAGAATAAGCTATGAAAGTCACCTTTGCCCAGAGCTGGTCTCCCAGTGCCCTCACAGAGAGGTCAGCCTTCTCACAACTGGCTTCCACATTTTCTTACACTCAAAGGAATACAACAAATCCCATGCCTTGTGGAATTTAGGCAACACATTATTGGATAAGCTTCAGCACTTATAACTTTAAAGACTAAGGCACATTTGATAATGTTTATGAACAATTATTTAAAAAGCAGAAATTGGGGCTGGAGATTTACTTCAGTGGTTCCAGCGCCTGCCTCACAAGCGCAGGGTCCTGAGTTCGATCCCGGTAACCACATGCAATGCTGGGCATGGTGACTCACGCCCACCAGCAATCAATACCACATACCACAGTGCCAGGCGTGGTGGCTCACGCCTGTAATCCCAGCACTCAGGAGGCAGAGACAGGAGGATTGCTGAGTTCGCAGCGGCTTGCCTGGGCTACATAGTAAGCTCAGGGCCAGCCTGAACTACAAAGCAAGACCCTGTCTCAAAAAAAAAAAAAAGCAGAAATTAAATACTACATATACTATTATATCAAAGAAATACTCTTGAAATATTAGCAATTTGCCCAGTATTTCCTGCCCTGCCTCAACCCTTCCTGTCACTCAAATACCAGACTATATTTTCTCCATCTCAGGAAGAAGTTTGAAAGCACACACATACACACACACACACACACAAAGAAATGGGGTCTTCTCATATTTCTGAGGGCTTTTGGTTTTGTTTTGTTTTTCCTAGAACCAAAAGCCCTGGAGTAGAACAAGATCAAAACAAGACTCGGAGAAGCCAGAAAGGCAGATGCCAGAAACAGCAGGCCTGTGCTTACTCTACAGTCGACCTCCGAGAAGTGAGAGTCTGGAAACTGGTAGGTTCCTCAGTTCTACACAGTGTCGTAGTTGAAAATCACCCCCCTACACACACACCAAAAAAATTGGTCCAGTCAAGCTTGGAAACCAGATAGGTTCATCTTAGTGGAAATAAGAGGAGGCTGCTCAGCAGCAGGACAAAACTGCTCACAGAACAAGAGGGGTGAAGGACATCTTGGCACTTGCCTCTGTTGGCTGGATAACCTTGAGGATTTGTAGTAACAGGAAAAGGAGAGGCGTCCTGCACTGATTGCAATGGTGTTTCCACCGTGTCCAGGATGGCAGGGCTTGAAAGAAAAATCAATATACTAAGTTGGGGGAAAGTCGAGAAAGATAGGTGGGTCGGCCTTGCTACATTTAAGAGCTAAATTTCTTGTCTTCTAACCTGTAGTTAAAACAGGTGGCATGTGTGAGAAGACATTGAAAAAAGAGGAAAACATGTCTCGATTTCTCTACTCCACTACTCCCTAAAAGAGGGATAATAAAAATGTCTAGAGTCAGGAATTGGCACACACATAAAGAGCTAAGAAAATACTATCAATGATTTTAAACTCATTATTTGATTTTAATATTTATTTAATTTTGGTGATGCTGGGGATCAAACCTAAGGCCTTAACAAATGCCAAGCAAATGCTTTCCACGAAGCTATCTCCCCAGCCCAGTGGAGCTTTTTGTTGTTTCTACCACTATAATAAAGATTAAAAAGAAGACAAAGAAGAGAGGAGTGGAAGGAAGTATGAAAACCACCTTTAAGTAATACTATGTGTGAGTCAGTAGTAAAAGACAATTTTCCCATTGGAAATGGGAAATTTTTTAAATTTTAGACTAAGAATTTGGACTATACCCTGTGATCAATGAAGAGCCATAAAATTTGTAACTATGAGCGTAACATGGTCAAATTTATGTTCAAAAACAATAGCCTGTTGGATCAGTGGTGGAATTCCTAAGAACAGAGGCTGAGAGATCAATTCTCAGGCTACTACAATAATCTAGAAATAAAATCCTGTGGAACTTAGGCGCAGGTAACTGGGTTGGAGAAGTAGATATGGTTGGAACAGCTTCTGAAGATGAGGCAGGCTAGTAAATGACTGGTTCTGCGAGTGAAGAAGTCATGGCTGAGAATGAGCCTGAGATACAGAATCTTCAGCCTCATCTGTGGAGCTGAGTCGTGAAGAAGTTTGGCACTTGGAGCTAGTGTGGAACGGGACACTGCCAGGCTGACCGCTGAGCAAGCACAAAGCTAGCAACTTGGGTGCATGCACTTGGCCTCTGACTCCCACCACCCTGACATCTGATGGGAGCTGCATCCAACCAGAGGTAACTAGCGCCCTGGGCCTCACAGATCCTTCCAGGACCTTCTCTGTCCTGGGAAGGGAATTACTGACTCAAGAGCTTCTGACTCTGTTTTCTTGTGATTCATCTTCTTGCAACACATTCTGGCCCCACGGAGTGTTTCTCTCCCCAGAAATGACCACAGAGATCTTCTCGTTTTGCTCCACAACAGGCAGAGGGGAGGCCAGTGTGTTTAAACCAGAGTTTCCTTGAGGATTACGTAAAGTAAATACATCTGGAGAGCAGCGTGAGCCTCGGCTATCTGGAAGGCACAGCTTGCTCTCCCAAGATCAAACCCCTCCCCCAACACCAGCACAGGAGACGAGTGAGAGCAGCGTGTCTTCCATTTTAGCCCCAAATTCCTCCCACTTCACAGAAGCCATTCTCGGTACCCCCTCCCAGAGTCACACTATCTCAAGGGAAGAATTTATAGTTTGGATTTACTGTTATCCATTTGTCTCTAGGAATGCTTTTTTCTAAAAGTTGCATTTTTTCTACCATATTTTACAATTTTTAATTTGGGCACATGCCTGGGGAGGCTGAAGCAGGAGGATCACAAGTTTGAGCCCAGCAACTTAAGAAGACTCTGCCAAACAAACAAACAAACAGTTCTGGGGATATAGCTCGTGGCTTGGGGTGAAGGGCCTGTTGGTTTTTTTTTTAATAATTATTATTTTTAAAAATCCTTAGTAATAGTTTTTCTAAAAATTTAAAGTAAGACTGTCTTAAAACTAGGCATTGTGGGATATATCTTTAATAGACTGAGGCTAGAAGATTGTAAATTTGAGTCTAGCCTGAGCAACTTAGCACCTTTTTAAGGCCTGGGTTCAATCCCCAGTGTCACTTTTTTTTTTTTATCCAGTACTGAGGATCAAACTCATGACCTTGTACTTGCGAGGCAGGTGACCGCACCACTGAACTAGATCCCTGCCCTCCACAAAAATTTGTTTAAATTTTTTCCTTAAGGAAAATTTGCTAATTAGAGAAACTTAAATTTCTCATACATTTTTTTAAAAATCTTCAAAACACAATATTTATGTATATTTATTTCTAGTTATTATGTACTTTTTTTTTTTGAGACAGGGTCTCGCTTTGTAGTCTAGGCTGGCCCTGAGCTCACTATGTAGCCCAGGCAAGCCTCGAACTCAGCAATCCTCCTATCTCTGCCTGCCGAGTGTTGCGATGACAGGCATGAGCCACCACGCCCAGCACTGTGGTTATGTGGTATTGATTGCTGGTGGGCATGAGTCTCCATGCCCAACATTGTACGTAGTTACGGGGGATTGAACTCAGGACCTTGCGCTTATGAGGCAGGTGCTGGAACCACTGAGCTAACCCTCCAGCCCATTATGTACTTTTTTTAATTGGTACATTATATATACATATCACAATTACACTCCACATTGAGAATTTGTACCAGTATATGACACAACTTAATTCTCATTTTCCCCTTCCCCTATCCACCCTACCACCCCCACCCCTACATACACAAACTTTGTTTCCTTTTTTTACCATCAATTTTTTCTTGCCTCGTTATTTACCCCTCAACCCCATTTCCCTTTGAATATTTACTATTTCACAATATCAATCATGCATTCTAGTACAGCTTCAGTTTTTCATATCAGAGAAAAGATATGTATTTACACATCTTATTTCACTTGTAAGTATGTCCTGAAGGTACGTCCATTTGAGTATAAATGATTCAATCTCATCATTCTTTATGGCAGAGTAATATTCCACTTTATTAAAAAAACCACATCTTTAACCAGTTATACTTATTTTATATAGTTTTCATTACACTGTGTATCCTGTACAGAGATTTTTGTGCACTGTTTGGCTGCCTCAATGTACTTAATTGGTCCAAAACTTTTACCTTGTTTGATGATTTTGACATTGGGGAAGAGCTAGTAGTTTCACAGGGCCACACCCAGTGAATAGGGGGATGAAGACATATAATGTTTTTACAAGCTCCCTTTCCATTGGATGGTGCTGGCTGCGTTCCCTGCACTTTTGATTACACCTCATGCAGGTGCTCACAGTGGAGAGCTTCTAGACTGCTCCTGAAGGAGGCAAGGACAAGGAGATCCATGTGTTAAAGCAAGGGGTGATTCTGAGGACTCTGTGTCTTTTACTTTCAATGAACTTTTAAAATTAAAAATTGACCATATGTGCTGATCAGCCCCACATCACTACATCAGCCATTTTTTCACATTAATTTTGTCTTTTTTTTTCATTTTTTTGATGACTCAGAACCATTTTTATGTTTGTTCCTATTAGATTGCTTCTGTTTTAAAATATCTTTTAAATTCATACTTTCTGGTTATATGAGTAAACATACTAACTTTAGAAATGTTTAAATAAGAGGAAAACAAAGATCATATTTATATCAGAGACATAAAATATACAGGTTTGATTTGATTTGATTTCATTCCTGGCTCCACGCAGTATAATGGTTTGTATGCAGTCTGTGAACTGGGCAGTGGAAGGCAATCAGCTCACAGGCCCCTTCTTACAGCAGCCTTTCGTGCTGGGTTACACAGTAAGTTAGTTTTTGTTAGATCCAAATTTTATAAAGGGTGACAGTGTCACATACATGCCCTCTCCTGAAAGTATCCATTTACCTTCCTGCTTCTCTGCCACATTGCAACACAGCTGTGTGTCTCCCTGGAGTCAGAACAGATGAGGTTACCTGCTCTTGGTCTTTTGGTTTCCAAAACTGTGAAATAAGCCTTTCTTCTTCACAATGCACGCAGGGTCTGGCTTTTTGTTATAGAAACAGAGGAGAGATTGATAGAGTTTCTTATAGGAAAAGTATGTTAAGGATGCTGTTGGTTGTCTGATCTTACTGAGCAGTTGTCTCAGCCCGAGGCTCCTAACTCCTGTCTCGAAGCAGATCCAAATCTCACTTGCCAGTAAATACTCTGGTCTTCAGCAACTATCCTGAGGCAGTCTTGCTCCTCCAAGCCCTACCTCATTTTCCCTCTCTTCTTTCTTTCTTTGGAAGAAGGAGGTTTTCCTGGAGACTGGCAGACCTCACAACAGTGTCTTCTCCAGAACCAGCTGCTCTGCACAGAGAGCAAGGCTCAGCACCCTGTCTCTAGCACAATGACATAAAGCAAGCACTGGCAGCAAAGCTTTCCAAAGGCCAGAAAACGGACTGATGAACACACTTTTCTAAGTTATTTTTTACACTGCTGAGTGTTTTATAATTGCTTTACTCAGCAAGCTAGGGAAGTATGTAAGTAGTCATCAGTTTTACAGATGTGGGAATTAAGGTTCAGGAAGGTTAAATGACTTGCCTTAAATAGTTGCAAAACTGTATCACTGGAGAATTAAATGAGAACTTTCATTTCCGTAAAATTAGGCTCTTTTTGGGATAAAGATAAATGATACAGTGATAAACAAAGCACATGTGTTGACCTAATAAGGAAGTGGGGGCAGGGCAGGGATAGAAGGAAGTGAAAAGGCACAGAAGGAGCAAACACCAGGTGAAGGTGGTAGGAAAAATCATTTCGCACCCCGTAGGCTTAGCAGTGTTTCTCACGGTGTGTGTATCTGCAGCAGATACACACATCCTGACTTGATCCGTGAGTGCCAAGGGGCTCCCTCCATTCCCCTCAGGGCAGACAGAGCTTTCCCTCCTAAGCAGAGTTTCAAGGATCACCTTTTAGTGGCATATTTGAAGACCCAGGACTCGATCCTCACATGCGCTATCTGTGGTCTTAACCTGGTGCCTGGTTCTCCTTCAGATGCCCAGACAGCCACCTGCCTTCCACCCCCATCATACAGCCTTGGTCAAGCTGGCCTCAGAGGACGGAGCACGTTGGGAAACATACTGCCTTTGCCTGTCCCACCCCAGTGCTCCCTCGAGTGTCATTAATAGGGGGTCAGTGGGGTCGGTCAGAGTTGACACTGATCAGAGAAGACGTCTCCTAGAGATGTACGTGGCACTGGCGTCGGCGGCTGCTTGCGGGAGAATGGAATTGGAGGAGGAATTAGAGGTGGAGGCTCCTAGGAACTCTGTAGTTCTTGGTACATACTGTACCCATTGTGTTTACTGCCCACTCAAGAATAAAAACTAAGATAAAACCCTGAATGGTCTATATAATTCTTTCCCATAGTCCAAATAAAGGAAGTCTCTAACAGAATAGCACCCATGATCATACCTCCAATCCCAGCTTGGCTTATTTTGTCTGAGGACTCTCTTTCTACCCCCCTCCTTCTTAGTAAGAGTAATGTTTCAGTTCTCTACCATAAGAGTCATCTCCATGTAAAGGCAGCCGTATCCTCACCATGATGGCGTACCTCACCCCTGGGCCCACCTCACCCACTGGAACAGCCCTAAGACACAGCAGCTGGCAGGAGGCCATCCCTCAGGACCCAAACGATTGTCACCTACAGTGTTACAGAACTGACACCCAAAGCAACCATAACAAGGGGTGACCTTTGCAGACTGAGTTCCCAATATTGTAATAATCCAGTGGGGATGTGAGGAGTCATTCTCTTTGTGAATGTATGACAGGTATCCTTTGGATAAAACACACACAGACAGACACACACCCCTATTCATGCCCATTCACACTCACGCTGCTGGAGCACAAGTAATTCTCAAAGATCATACTTTCTAACTGAAATACATTAAATTTAAATCTTCCTAAAAGCTGTGATACACTACAAAGATTTACTCTGAAATAAACCTTGAAAGAAGGCTTACATTTTTACCAGTACCATTATAATTTTATTTTCTGTCTTCAATTTCCAGCTTCTATACCATGGTGCAGAGTTTACTGATGACAAAGAGACTGTCCATACAAATGTGTCACATGGAACACCACCAGCCCTGGCCTTTGCCTTTCACTGCACCAAAAATTAGCAGACATTTTAATTTAATGTGTCTGCGGTTGGGTCTACTTGAACTATTTTCCCACTTGAATGTTTAGAAGGACTTATGCTGGTGTACCAGTTGTCTTTCTGTGAGGAATGGAGTCTATGACATATTTACTTACCACCTCTCTTCCTCTCCCTAAAGGAAAACTCTTAGCCTCAACATTTTTGGAACTGTCCTTTGTTGTTGTTGTTTTTCCATTTCTTTGTGTGATATGCAAGCTGGCCTGTCATAGAAGATAAATATGAATAGATATTTCATTGAAATGGAAATGGTCCAGAGATTGGTATTCCTGATATCTTTCCTCTTCCTTCCTTTCTTTCTTTCTTTCTTTTTCTTTCTTTCTTTCTTTCTTTCTTTCTTTCTTTCTTTCTTTCTTTCTTTCTTTCTTTCTTTCTTACTTTCATTCCTTCCTTTTTTGACAGCATCTAGCTTTGTAGTTTGGGCTGGCCCTGAACTCACTATGTAGCCCAGGCCAGCCTCAGACTCAGCAGTCCTCCTGCCTCTGCCTCCTGAGTGCTGGGATTATAGGCATGAGCCACCATGCCCAGCATATTTTTCTTTTTTTGTTTTTCCTATGCCATTTTCAAATAAAAGTAGGGTTCTGCTGTAGACCTGAGTACCTTCCACAACGTGTAGATGATTACTTTTATTTTAACTCTGATAAAATTCATATTCCAGGAAACTTACTTTTTTAAGTATGAAATTCCAGACCTTTAGCATACATGCAAAGTTTGTGACTATCTCTACCAACCAATCTCACTGTACAAAAGAGAAACTGTATAGCCATAGCAGTCATTCTCTGTCTCCTCTAACCCCAGCCTCTGGTAACCACCCAGCTCCTTTGTCTCTGTGGACTTGCCTAGTTTGAATATATTGTATAAACAGGATCATGCAAAATACTGGTCTTTTATAAATGATTTTCTTTTTTTCACCATAATCTTTTCAAGCTATAATCAAATTGAACCATTTATCAGTACTTCATTCCCTTTCAGGACTGAGTAATTTTCCAGGGTATGGACATACCACTTCTGTTTACCCCCTCATCAGTTGATGAACATCTGTGTGGTTTGCAGTTTCTGACTGTTACAAGTGATGCTTCTTTGAATCCTAGTTTACAACTTTTGTGTGGACATATTTTTCATTTTCCTTGAGTGTTTACCTAAGAAGAGAGTTACTGGTTCAAAATCTAACTGTGTGTTTGACTGTTTAAGTAATTATAAAAGTACTTTTTAAAGCAGCTGCACTACTTAAACACCCATTGACAGTACAGAAGATTCCAACAGCTGCACATCTTCACTAATGCTTTTCTTTTCCATTGCAGTCATCAAACATGGTGTGAAGTGATTATTGTGGTGGGTTTGGTTCTCATTTCCCTGGCAGACTAATAATGAGCATGTTCACATCTTATTTGCATTTATATCTCTTAATTGGAGGAGTATTATTTGGATGCTATACTTCAGATTCGAATGTTGGTCTTCTTATGATTGAATTGTAGGAGTTCTTTGTATATCCTAAACATTGGGTTTATATAGATTCATGATTTATAATTATTTTCTCTTGTTTGGTTATGTGGTACTTTAAATTTCCTTATAGTATCTTGAAAATTCAATTTTTTTTATTTAATGAAGCTCAGTTTGGCTACTTTTATGTTTTTCATGTTGTGTCTAAGAAAGTATTGCCTAATCAAATGTCACAAAGATTTATACTTATGTCTTCTACTAAGTACTTATATAATTTTATCTCATTAGTCCATTTTTAGTCAATTTTTATATGCAGGATTTTATTTAATTTTTATAATTTTATTTAATTTTATTTAATTTTTATATGGATTCCAACTTCATTCTCTCACACGTGAATTTCTAGTTGTCTCAGCACCATTGTTTTTTTTTTTTGAGACAGGGTCTCGCTTTGTAGTCCAGTCTGGCCCTGAGCTCACTATGTAGCCCAGGCAAGCCTTGAACTCAGCAATCCTCCTGTCTCTGCCTCCCAAGTGCTGGGATTACAGGCATGAGCCACCATGCCCGGCACTGTGGTATGTGGTATTGATGGCTGGTGAGCATGAGTCTCCACGCCCAGCATTGTATGTGGTTACTGGGAATTGAACCCAGGACCTTGTGCTTGCGAGGCAGGCGCCGGAACCACTGAGCTAACCCTCTGGCCCCTCTCAGCACCATTTTTGAAAAGACTTCTCATTCTGCCCTGAATTACTTGACACCCTAGTAAATAATCAATTGGCCATAAATATAAGAGTTTATTTCTGAATCATCAGTTCTAATCCATTGATCTCCATTTATGTGAATATCCGTGGATTTGCCTGAAGAAAAAGAGATGTGAGAATTCATTCTCCCCCAAGCCCCATGACTTCAATTTCTCTTCTTTAGATGGAAAGGAACTAATATGAGAAAAATAAGATGTGATTTGTTCATTTGCCTATAAAGTGAGTTTTTTCCACTCTTTTTAGTATTTCTGCTAAGTGAGCACTTTCAATCTTTTCTAATAGGAAAGACAAGCCTTAACAATATGAATGTAATCAATAAAGGTGTTTCATGATAAAAGGTCTTTTCAGGCTGGAGATTTAGCTCAGTGGTTCCAGTGCCAGCCTAGCAAGTGCAAGGTTCCTGGTTCAATCTCCAGTAACCACATACAACAATATGAGGTATGGTGACTCACCCACCAGCAGTCAGTACCACTTACCACAATGCTGGATGTGGTGTCTCATGCCTGTAATCCCAGCATTTGGGAGGCAGAGGCAGAAGGATTGCTGAGTTCGAGGCTTACCTGGGCTATATAGTGAGCTCAGGGCCAGCCTGAACTACAAAGTGAGACCCTGTCTCAAAAAAAAAAAAAAAAAGCCTTTCTTCGCAAATCATTTGCAAGAAAAATTATGCATAATACTGTGTTTACAAATTTGATGTCTTTTTGAAATCCTTATTAATATAGTATTTATTAAAATTTTAATGATCTATTACATTTTAAGAATTAGTCACTGACCACATATCTTTGCAGGGAAGGGAGACAAGCAGGATAAAAGTGATTTCTAAAAGGAAGATAGTGATCAAGCATTGGGAGTAGGTCTTTGTTGAGTAGGTAAAGATTTCTTTTTTAAAAGGAGAGGAAGGCAGAAATTTGAAGCATATGTGGTGTTTATGTTAACACATGTAAAGTCTGAGTATGGGCTCCTTGAGTGTCTAATTTTGAAAAGCATAGTACAAGAAGGAATATTTACATAAAAAGAATCCTGAAGATGCTTTGTAAAAGTTATGTTGAGCAAAAGAAATGAACAGACAAATCACAAGAGGAAAGAAAGAGGAACTCTCCCACAGCTTCAGGAACTGCTTTGACTTAACAACAACAACAAAAAACTACCTTGACCAAAGCACTCACTCCCTTAACCCACACTACTTTTAGCCAGTGATGGCCAGGGTGGGGTACAAAGTCTAATGCCTTCACTTGAACTTAGGACAATTCTATAGAGCTAACCCAGAGTTCCTTCTTCTAGCATAGCCAAGACATTTGTTAAAACCACCCCTCAGCCCCAAATTTCTCTCTGCTAGTACTGTTTCTTTCCTTCAAACAAAAGTACTAATCACAAGAACTTTCCTGTTTATATATGTCCACCTCAAAATCTTTTTTCTTCCTGGAGAATCCTGCATGTAACTCGTATGTGTGGACGGAAACATGAAGGCTCTGTAATGAGAAAAGGCAACTCAGATTAAAATAGAAAACAATCGTGAAGAGAGTAGGACGGTAGACATTGTGGTATAGCAGGTTGGTAATTTTCTCTATACAGCCCATCTCTCCTCCTTACTTAATGGGTTAGTCACCTTTCCTGTTGCAGGAACCTAATACCTGACATCTACAATTTAAAGGAGATAAGATTTAATTTGTTCATGGTTTCAGAGGATTCCAGCTAATAGTTAGCAAGTTCTGAAGCAGAAACCTGATAGCAGAAGGGGATGAAACAGCAAAGTGACTAGTGCAGAGCCATCTAGAAGAAGATCAGGGGACCAGTGCCAGAGAGGAAAAGGTGAGACGATGCCGACACCACACTCCCACAACCCACCCTCACACACCCAGGAGCGGGCTTTACTTTCACCGTTAAGTGTTTCTTAATCCAATGACATTAATGTATCAGAACTAGGGATCACACTTGCAGAATCCTGACTTTCTTTGAGGCGAAAATGTCCCCTACCAGAAGGGGATAATTTCCAGCCACATATGCTAAGAGATAACCACTGGGATATCAAAGTGTTGCTGCACCTCCTAATTAGCATCCTGCAAGAGAAAAAGCTCAAGCGCTAGACAGTCCCTGTCGGTGATCACACCCCTCCTTCCTCTCCCTGGAATGGGAAGGGCCTGAGTTCCAGCAGTCACACTGGGGAGGACAGAAGCCACAGTGCAGGCTACAGAGAAGTCTGGAGCCCACCAGGGTCACGGGGTACCACATCATCCTACGTGCCTACCTCTGGACTGAAGGAAATAGGAAGGATTTTTGTGTCTTGTTTATGAAGTTTTGTTAACTTAAAGTATTTGAGCTTCTGCTAGTTTAAATTTTTTATTATGAACTGCCAAACCTAATTATAATTTAAGCAGATGGATAATTTTATGCTTTGCTGGCAAATTAGAAAATGAACAAATACTCTGGAAAATTATCAAGCATTTGGCTTGTGATGTGTTTGTGGAGCAATTCTACTTTAAGGAATAAATTCTAAGAATATTAAATGTGAGTGTGTGTATGTGTGTATAGCCCTAAGAACAAAGGCATTTATATCAGGAGAAAAATTAAAATTACCCAAACGTGCAATATTATACATTAGATAATAAAGATGATATGACCATTCATTGGAAAAATTAGTGCAATTAAAAATATTTTTACCTTAAGAAGCCTTTTTCTCCTTTGGTGTTGCTGAGTCAAACCCAGACCACTGTATGTGCCAGGCAAGCCCCTTACTCACTGCGTTGCCACCCAGCACATACTATAGAAGTTTACAGGTTAATGTAATACTCACTCACTACCACTGTAATCCACATCCCTGCCACCTCTAGTCCAAGGTTTAACCTTCCATAGTGCTCCCTTCCTCTATATTTCCATAACATAGGTTAACCTACAGATATGTCTGCATATATACAAGAACTTTTAAAAATTGAATTATAGCCAGGTGTGGTGGCTCACGCCTGTAATCCCAGCACTCAGGAGGCAGAGACAGGAGGATTGCTGAGTTCAAGGCTTGCCTGGGCTACATAGTGAGCTCAGGGCCAGCCTGAACTACAAAGGGAGACCCTGTCTCAAAAAAAATTTGAATTATAATACATATGCAAAATAAAAAGTATCAATAACATGGGAAAATGTTCCTATACAATAATGTTTTTTCAGTAAGGTAAAATCTGATATACAGCAGGATCTCTTGAATTTCATAAAGTTCCTTAAAAAGACTGAAACGTAATATATGATAATATATTGCATAAATGAATAGTAAATACTAATATTAATAGGGTCTTTTTTTGAGACAGGGTCTCTCTTTGTAGTTCAGGCTGGCCTGAACTCACTATGTAGCCCAGGCAAGCCTCGAACTCAGCAATCCTCCTGTCTCTGCCTCCCAAATGCTGGGATTACAGGTGTGAGCCACCACGCCCGGCACTGTGGTATGTGGTATTGATTGCCGGTGGGCGTGAGTTACCACGCCCAGCATTGTATGTGGTTACTGGGGATTGAACTCAGGACCTTGCGCTTGCCTTGTGAGGCAGGTGCTGGAACCACTGAGCTAAATCTCTGGCCCATACAGGAGAATTTTTTTTTTTTTTTGAGACAGGGTTTTGCTTTGTAGTTCAGGCTGGCCCTGAGCTCACTATGTAGCCCAGGCAAGCCTCAAACTCAGCAATCCTCCTGTCTCTGCCTCCCCAGTGCTGGGATTACAGGCATGAGCCACCACGCCCAGCTCAATAGTTTCATTACCAATAATTAATAACAATATTTGCTAGAACTAACACAGAGTTCTCACCACAATTTTCATTAAGATTAAAAGTAAAAACCATCTTATATTTTAGGGAAAATTTTGGAGGCTGGGAACACATATTTGAACCACCTGCTTCCAAGTTCCGTCCAAACTGACCCAGAAAATTTTAAAATATGTAAAACCCTAAATCAGTACTGGAAGCTAGGGAAGGAAACCATATAAATGCCAAAAACTTCAAAGAACGTCTTTGAAATCCTTTGCAGTTGGGATGAGATTAAAGACGGGCAGCCAGGGCCAATTTGCCAGCTACTAAAGGAGCAGCTTTGACCTGGAGTGAGGAGGTCTCGGCACCCACTGCAGGGCCCACTGGAAACTGTTGGCTCCAGAAATGGTGAGAATTTGAGGGTAGCTCAGCTGCCGGTGTTTCAAGCAGAAACCTGTGCACGGGAGAAAGCGTGTTACTGGATGGTTTCCCAAAGGTCTGGAGAATTTCACAACCTCTGGGGAGCTGGGTTTGCGGGCAAGGTTTAAGTGGCTGCCCCGAGAAACAGGCTGTTGGGGCCGCTGTGGGCTTCGGTGATGCGGTGGAAACCAGACTAAGACTGTGGCCTGGGAGCTGGGTCAGGTCACTGCTGGGTCACTCACCAGCAGTGAGGTGGGAGGCCCTGCACAAAATCTGTCCAACAGCAGGGTCCTGTCACGAAACACACCCGTGTGCGCACACACACATGCACACACACACCACAAACACGATAAAATAGAGGCAGGTGTACACTTGTAATTCCAGCACTTTTGGAGGTTGAGACAGGTGTGTCATAGTTCAAGCCCAGCCTGGGTAACTCAGCAACTTCGATCCTGTTTCAAAAAAAAAAACACCATAAAGAAGGGTCAGGGACATAGTTCAGTATGAAGGCTCTGGTTTCAGTTCCTGGCACCACACCAGAAAATTAGTTTTATTACTATGCTTTTTAAAAATTGACTCTCCTTCATATAATTAACTTCATTGTGACAAGCCTGAGTCATTTGTAGGAAAATAGATGTACCTCAAAACCATAATGTTAGGTGAAATAAATCAGATGCACAAGCTCTGTTATGCGAGAAACCCAAATTATAAATAAAGAACAAAATAAAAGATAACAGGATATAGAGAAATAGCAATTTTGGAAATCAGAAGAAGATCAAGAGGGATAGGAGGGGGAGATATGTTGTGTACATGTACCAGCTCCCCAAGGAGAGATACAACTTTAGAAAATGCCATAAGCATCTTCTTAAACTAAACCTAACTACATACCCTAAACCTAGAATTCTACTTGCCCTACGAAAAACAGCATTTAAATCTATCAAAATGTGTGTGCAAGTATGATCACAGTAGCTTTACTTATGAATTCAAAAACTTATACTATGAGAATATAAATATTAGAATATCCACATCCACAAGAAAAAATAAACTACTGCTAAGAGGAAAGTGTGGGTGAATCTTATCAACATAATACTGAGCGAGAGAAGCAAGCCTGAAGAGTCATGCAGCAGCTGTCTCTGAAAAAGGAAACACCAGAATGGAGAAGCCCCAGAGGCGGAGAGAGAAGCCACAGGCTGACAGTTCAGGGAAAGAAGCATCCAAGGTTGGGCAGAGAGCCTCAGCCTCAGTACAGCACTGGGAGAGTCCTGAGCAGCTCAGTGCCACGGTTCCATCCACAGTTTACCCGTAGCGGTGTCTCTCACCTGCCAGAAATGGCAAATCTCAGGCCGCGCCCAGCCCAGCCCTGAGCACAGCCCAGGAAGTGCTCAGACGCAGGCAGATTATGAGTCCCCTGCGTCTGGAGAATGTGAACTAACTGTGCTCCTAGGGCGGATCCTTTCCCGAGAGATAGGAATGAAGTATCTTTCTGACCACACGTGAAATGCAGAGTCATCACGTGGAAGCCATAGTGACACAGAGACACGGGTCAGAACAGCCAAGAGGGCACATGAAGAGCTTTGTAAGTTGCAGGAAATGTTCTAGTTCTGGCTCTGGATGGTGGTTGCATAACTGCACAGGATTTAAAATTCAGTAAGCTATACACTTAGAAATTCAGTCATTTATTATATGCAAGCCATAATTCTACCAAAAAGGGATGGGTGAGTAGGAAGAAGATGAAGTTGTCTTTCCAGGATTCCTCACAGCCCTGACTCCCCAAGGTTGCCTTCTTTTCAATTTAAGAGGCTGCTGCAAATGTTTCAAAGGACAGAGTCAAGATATTAGCAAAACAGGTATTGAAAGACAACTGCCAATCATACATAACACCAGTGGATGATATGTAGTATAAAGGGATGAAGATAACATTTTAGAAAAGGAACTGGTAAGTCCTTCTGTAGAAATACACAGATTTACATCAGAAACACAAACTCTTAGATTCCTATGTACTGTGCCCTTAATTTTAAAACTACAAGAATACTATGAAATATATGATGCCTGCAGTGGTGTGCACACCTGTAAACCCACCACTCAGGAGACTGAGGTAGGAAGGTCCTCAAGTTCAAGTTCAGCCTCAACTGTGTGGCAAGACTGTGTCTCAAAAAAACAGAATAGAGGGCTGGAGATTTAGCTCCGTAGTTCCAGCTCCTGCCTAGCAAGCAGAAGGTCCCTGGTTCAATCCCCAGTAACTAGATACAACACAATACCAGGCATGGTGATTCATGGTCACTGGCAATCAGTACCACAAACCACAATGCTGGGCCTGATGGCTTACACCTGTAATCCCAGTACTTGGGAGGCAGAGAGAAGAGGATTGCTGAGTTCGAGTCTTGCCTGGGCTATATAGTGAGCTCAGGACCAGCCTGAACTACAAAGCAAGACCCTGTCTCAAAATAAACAAACAAACAAAAAAACAGAAAAGAGAGAAAGAAGGAGAGGGAGTAGGGAGAGAGTCAGAGACAGAGAGGATAAACGACTGATTAATAACAATAGTGTTGAGAACACAGTGAAGAAATGGAAATAAAAGAAGCATCAACATGTTGAGATTAATTATCCAACCATGGGCTCAAGTACTAGATGAGGCACATGGCAAGCAGAATAAGCAAAGCAGGAAACAGGACCATTCATATATTTGACGAGTGTGATGACTTTTCCACAGTGCATAAGAAGGGGCAGCAGGTAAGAGAGAGACACAACTGGAGAGGTCAGTGATGGAGGATCCTTCCCGAAGGGATGGATGGTGGCTTTGAGGAAAATATTTGGACGAATGATGATGGGTATTTAAGCCTCAAAGAAAACATTTATAAACTGAAGCTGTATTTTAATCTGTGGCTCAAAATACCTTCTCAGGAAAATAAATAAAAAGAAGTCAACATTTAGACAGACTTTGATGAAAGTCTGAATTTCAAGATAAAAGAAAAATTTTCACTTATAGTCTCACCAATGTTCAAAGGAAGTTTCCACTTATAACATTAGAACAAGTGTTCAGAAAGAGAAACACCTTGAAGTTAAAAAGAATTTGTATAGAAAACATAATTGTAGATTTACAAGCACAACCAAAGTCAATAGACAGCAGGCTGAATATCATAGGAAATAAAATTAACAAGAGTATATAAGGGAACATTTTAAGCTAGTATCGCAAGGATGGAAGGACAAAATTGTGCAAAAAATGAGGGGAAGATGAAGGAGAGTTTCAGGAAGTACAGTGTGACAGACCGTGGTCTCCCCCGGCTCGTAAAGCTGAACCCCCAAAGTGATGGCACGAAAAGGTGGAACTTTGGAAGGTGATTAGGCTGTGGGCAGAGACTTCCGGGGCTAAGTCTTTTTTACAGAGGCCTCTGAGAGATCCGTTGCCTTTCTGGTATTTGCGGATCAGCAACAAGGTGGCTGCAAGGCAAGGCCCCTTCTCTCACATCACACGGTGGAGATCTTTGTGATACACCATAGTTACATCGCTTTAGGGGGTGGCAGATCTATATCCTCGTAATCATTGCCACTCCCCCTCCTCGCTCTCCCTTCATTTGATCGTCCTCCCCATCTCCAACAAGCCTCTTCCTTGATTCCTATCATCTCTCCTTTATTTTATTTATATTTTGAGTCTCTCGTGTAAGGCAAACCATATGATATTTAACTTTCTGTGTCTGACATCTTTTACATAACCTCAAAAGGCACCCATTTTCCTGTAGCTGACGTAGTTTTACTCTTTACTTCTGAATAAAATTCTATTGTGTGTATTCTTTATCCATTCATCTGCTGATGGGTAGCTCAGCATTTGCAGGGCTGAGATATTTTGAGTTGAATCACTACAAAGATGAGAATGCATGTATCAATCTAATATGATATCTTTAACTTTTTTGGAGTATACTCATTAGTGATGTACCTGAGTCAAGTGGTATTTCTACTTTTGGGTTTTTTAGAAAATCTCCATACTGATTTACATAGTGGTGTATGAAGTTTACATTCTCACCAACAAGACAGAAGGGTTTCTTTTTCCTCATAGCTTTACCATCATTTGTTATTATCTGCATTCTTAATGCCACCTTTCTGAGTGGTATCTGATAGAATATCAGAGGTTTTATACTTGCATTTCCTTAATGGCTTAAGATAACAAACATTTCTTCATGTACTCATTGGCCGTTTATTGTTCTTCTGTGGCTTGTCTATGCTATTCATTTGCTCATTTTTTAATTGGATCATTTGTTTGGGGAGTTAATTTTTGAGGCTCTTTATATATTCCACATATTAGTCCTCTATCAGAAGAGTAGCAGGTAACAACTATTTTCCATTCTGTAGGTTGTCCCTGCACTCAGTTGGTCATTTCCTTTGCTGTGTAAGAGGGTGTAATCCATTTGTTGATTGTTGGTAGTATTTCTGGTGCTATTGGAGTTGTGTTCAGGAAGTCCTGGCCTCTGCCGATGGCTTCAGGTAGTTCCCCTATGTAATTTTCTAGCACTTTCAACTTTCCAATTTTTGTAGCTAGGTCTTTGACCTATTTAGAGTTGATTTTAGTACACTTTAGAAGTCTAATTTCATTCTTCACATAGACAGAAAACCAGTTTTCCAGCATCATTTTCTCTAGTGTATGTTTCTTGGCACCTTTGTCAAAACTCCGGTTGCTGAAGGTGCATCAGGTTGTTTATATTTTTTATTAGTTCATGTTTGCAGTTCATGCAGTTTACAATTATCTTGGGAAGTGGTTACATGTACATGCCACAGTTTCCTTTTTAATGCCCTTTCTCTTTCTTCTCTCTCCCTTCCTCCCGCTCCAGTTCCCCTATCCCACTTCTCATTCTTGTTGGTATTATTAACCTTAGATCATGTTATGACATGTAACGTTTATATTGCTTGAGGTTATTAGGTTTCTGCACATGGCTTAGTTTTATTCTACTTATCTTCCCCAGCCCTGCTCCTCACCTTTTGTGTTTTTTCCCTTTGGACCACCTCCCTATTCTAGGAGACCCATCTCCTCATCTCCCTCTATCCATCCTTTTTATTCTCTGTCCTTCGTCTCACTCAAATGAGAGATATGGTATTGCACTTGAATACGTGGTTTACTTATTCAACATATTTTTCAGCTGTAACCATTTTCATAGAAATGTTGCAATTCTGTCGTTCTTTATAGCAGAGTAGTATTCCATTCTGTAGAGATGCCACATTTTCTTTATTCAATCATTTATTGGTGGATATATAGGCTGTTTCCAGGATTTAGCTATTATGGGTTGTGTGCTATAAATATTGGTATGTATTTATGGGTGTAGTATGGTGTCTTCAGCTCTTTGGGGAAGACACCTAGCAGGAGGATCACTGGATCAGCTGGGACTTCTAATTTCAATTCTCTAAGAAATCTCCATACTGATTCCCATGGCTGTTGTACTAGTTTACATTCCCACCAACAGGGAAGGGCGGTTCCTTTCTCACCACAGCCTCACCAGCATGTTATTGTGTGATTTCTTAATGATCGTCATTCTGCCTGGAGTAATGTGGAATCTTAATGTAGTTTTAATTTGCATTTCTGTGATGGTCAGAGATGTTGAGCATTTTTTTCCATACATTTGTTGACCATTCGTATTTCTTTCTCTGTGAAGTATCTGGTCATTTCTCTTGCCCATTTCTTGACTGGATCTTTAATTTTAAGTGGTTTATTTTTATTTTTTTAGCTCTTTGTATAGTGTAGATATTAGTCCTCTGCCTGAGGAGTGGCTGCAAAAATTTTCCCACTCTGTAGGTTACCTTTCACTCCTCTGATGATTCTTTTGCTGCAAAGAATCTCTGCTTCTATTTTGCTCCACTGGTCCACCTATTTTTTGTGCCAGTATCAGGCTATTTTGGTCACTATTCATAGTACATCTTGAAATCCAGAATTGTGAAGTTGTGGTGGTCTTGATCTTGTATTTTTTTCCATCCCCATAATTGTGAGAAATAAATTTGTTATTATTATAAGCTGCCCAGTAAGTTGTATTGTTACAGAGACCCAAACAGACAAAGATATTTCATTAACGTTACCTGAGGATCCAAGAGATAAAAAATAGAAGGAACTAACTGTCAAAATAACTACAAAGGATAATTTCTGAGTTTACAGAATCCAAGATTATACTGAGAGGGCAGGGCTAGCCCAGTGGCATGCATATGTGTGCATGAGGACTTCAACTCAATTCTCAGCATTCCAAAAATAACTGTGAGGTCTAGGCACCTAGACATATGCTATTAAATGTTTCAAGGTTTCAGAATAATGAAAAAAATCTCTAAAAGCATTCAGACAGGGATCATGTTTATTTCATGTTCAGAAGTTTTCAATCCTGAGCAGGTATTGCAATCACGGAGCAGCTTTTTAAAAAAAAGTAGTGTCTGCTCCCTATCCTTTGGGGTTCCAGTTTAATTATCATGGCATGGGACTTGGTCATTATTTTGCTTGTACAGCCAGGACTGAAAAACCATAGACTTGCCAATTCTTCGGAAGCATCACACTCACAGATAAAAGGCACAGCATAGTCTACCTGTGGATGGGTCTAGAAAAAAAAAAACTGAAGAAGCAGGCATGGTGGTACACACCTGGCACATGCTGGCAGGCCAAGGCAGGAGGATCATAGTTTTGAGCTCAGTCTGAACAACATATAGATTCTCTGAGACCCTAGGCTGAAAGAAAGTGGTTCTTAAAGCTGGAGATTTATCTTAGTACCATCACCCAACACACACACACACACACACACACACACACACACACATGCACAGCCCAAATAACTCAAGAATGAGGGCACCATGGCATAGAGAGATAGTAAGAAGCAATGGAAACTAGTTTAATGTATTAAAGAATTGTCATCAATGTGGTTACCAAACAAATTTTAAAAATAAGTGTTGAAAGAAAAGTTAATAATATGAAATAACAATAGTAATTTAGTTTTGAACCCAAGATCTATCAATTAAAACTGTAAAGTAGGCAAAATAAAACCCTGTAAGATCTTTCAGTCTACACAAATGATAATTAGTAGATACTGTAAGATTTCTCCTTCTACACACATGGTAATTAATAGATAGAGCCACATTCTTGTTCTTGATAAGCAAAGATAAAAGTATGTCAAAAGGTTTTTAACAACAAAAAGATGAAAAAATATAACTACATCTTCCAAACTAGAGAAATTATCTTTGCACTAGAGAAAAAAAGACTAACAAAAGAAAATAGGACAGGATGTGACCAGGTGTCACACGTCTGAAATCTTAGCACTCCAGGGGCTGAAGCAGGAGAATTGCTGTGAGTTCAAAGCCAGCCTGGGTTATGTAATGAGACCCTGTCTCAAGAAAAAAAATACAGGATGTAAAACTATTATACTGTATGATTCTATTTTAATTCACTATATATGTTCAAAAAAGTGTGCAAAGAGAAATACCTCAAAATTATAACAAGAATTATCTCCAACAGATTGGATTCTTGGTTTTGTGGTTTATTAGTGTATTTTAACTTTTCCTAAATATTCTTTAATTAGAATGCTATCTTTACAATGAGAAAAATCAATAAATATTAAGATTTTAAACTAAGCATAGTGGCACATGCCATATCCCAGTACTCTAGGAAGCAGAGATAGGAAGATCATAAATCTGAGCCTCAATAATTTAGCAAGACCCTACCTCAAAATTAAGAATTCAACAAAAGGATTGGAAAAGTGGCTCAGTCTGAAAGCCCTGGGTTTAATCCTCAGATCCACAAATTTTTTTAAAAAATTAAACTAATGTTCATCTCCTTTATCTTCTATGCATTTCCGCAGGTAAAGGGGAAAAGTCAAATTACTTAATGTGCTAATTTAGCAATTGTAGAACTTTAAAGTTAATCTGACATTAATGACACCTTAAAGACTAAACATCTCTGACTGGTATAAAGGTATTTCTATCACCATTCTTCACAAAGTCACTTTCTGGAAGTAACATGTTTACGGAAAATCTTCCCAAAGCGAGAATATTACAATGTGTTCTGCATTAAGGATGGACCCACATCATAAGTATATTAGAAGTTAACACAATTTAGCAATGAAAATCATGAAACCAGAAAAACACAGGAAAGTATGCTGTGGCTGTAAATTCTTAAATGTATATGTAGAGACACTTCAGGGGCCTGTACATGAGTTCTTGCAGTCATGAATCAGAACATGATGTGCAAAAGACATTTTCCACTATGTTCTTTCAGTGACTTGAACACTTTATGAGACTTTTATTTTATTTTTTTCCAAGGTGATTTACAAAGGTTTCTTAATAGGCAAGTATAGTCTCTTCACAGGCACTGAGTTCTTGAAAACATAAATCATTTATTTGCTTTACAAGGCATTTATTTTTAGACACTAAGTCACCAGTTGACATCTTGAATTTGTTTTTAATAGCCAAAAAATATAGAAGCTGGATTGTACATTTTCGTCTCACTATCTTCTTTTTTTCCCCCCGCTTTGGTGATCATACTGAGGAACAAACCCAGAACCTTCACATTGAGCTACACCCCCAGTACTTTTTATTTTGACACAGAATCTTGCTAAGTTGCTCAAGCAGGATTCAGACTTGCGATCTTCCTGCCTCAGCTTCCCAGAGTGCTGAGATTACAGCTGTGCACCACCACATCCAGCTTTTGCTAACCAAATTTCCTTCCAAAAATCTACACAAAGTCATGCTGCTCTTTAATTTCACTTGACTTTTTTCACTTATTGCTGCAGTCCCAGCACAGAAGTCAAGATTTTATTTAATCTACATTCCCTAAACTTCCATAGCCAGAGAATGCTGCAGGGGTAGCAATAAGGGACCAGAACCCAAATGTCATGGGCCCTTACCCTGCTTACTTCCACGGACCTCTGCTGTCTGTGCCTCTCCTGGTTCCTGAGAGGGCACAGCAGAAGCTCCTGGGAGGTCCTTCTCGGCTCACTGTGTCTCCGGTTGTGCCATCACCCCGGGGGCCACCACTGCACGCTGCCATGTCTCAGGTCCCCCTGTCTTCTGCCAGAGTGGACACAACAAAGGCTTTGTCTCAGGCTTTACGCTACAGAGCTACAGAGCGTAGTGTTGGGCAGTGGGCAAGACGGTTTCTTTCCTCTCTTGCTTTTGTGCAGCCACCTGGCTCTGCTTCTGTCCCAGTGTCCTGTTTCTAACTAAAACTGCTCTGGTTTTTTAAATTTCATATTCCTTTGTCCTCCTCCACAGAACCTCCTCATCCGGTTCTTTCCCTGTCTCTCAGTCTACCTGTGTCTCCCTCCCCCCCTCCTTCCTTAGGGTTAATTCCAGGGATAGTTTGGGCCTAGAGTTAGCCACACACTGAACTCTGAATTACCCCTGCACAAGTGTCCTATTACCTAGCTCCTTCCCTTACCGGGAGGCCTCTGCCTGGCTACAGTTCAGCTCACTTCCAAATCAGTTTCTCACGAGCCCTTTCTCCAGATTGGCCAGCCATGCTTATACTTGTCTTCTGAGACCCACACTGTGACCTTTATCATGCTTACATTCAAGGGTCCAGCTTCTCCTTATAGAGATGTTTAATAAGGCATTGTTGGATGAAGCATATTTAATGTGTTTCATGAGAACAAAGATAAATCTGATCTTTTTAAGATAGCATGTCAAGTCATCATTAGTCTGAAGAGGGGAAATGCAATTAGCTACGGTGGTTGGTAACACCAAAGGTCTCATCTGTGAGAGTAATTCTGGAGACATTCTCATTGAGAATGAAGGAAAAATAATTACTACTGAGAAACATGTTTGAAAATGCTCAGTAGGGGTGAATTTTTTAAATTAAAATCACAGAATTTGAGGGAGGAGTTGATTTCTTTAAAAAAGAAAATGTTGTTCCAGAAGAAAAATCCCTTCAGGGAAGAAAAACACTGGCTGCTGTGGAACTTCAGGAACAAGCAAACCACAAATATTCCAGGCCTCATGAGGCCGGGGATCCCGTGAGCCTCTCTGCCATAGGGAGCTGGGATGCAACATCGGCGTCTTCGTATGGAAGGATTACGGGCCTTTTGATTGATTGGAGGACAACTGAAGGGCCATGTGGTTAAGAGAGAGCGGGGACATTTTTTAAGATTCACAAACTTTGCCATGCATTTTTTTTGTTTTGTTTTGTTTCGTTTCTTTACACTGCATGGGCTCATCTGCTCCCATTATACTTTCCAGGAATTATTTTGTTTCTCTCTCATTTTGGCAATGATATTTTATATTGATAAGAGCTACTACTTTACCTAGTTAGTAAATTCATCTTAACTCCAGCAGGACTTCATCCCCTGCATGATAGCCTGCTGGTAAAAGACCAGGTAGCATGCTCCAGAGAGAAATCTGTGAATCCACTACGGGATGCTGACAAAAACATTCCATCTTGTTCCTAAAATATAAGCTATAAAAACTGTATGATCTCTTTAACTTTTAATGTTAAATATCAAAAAATGCATAATGTTCAAATCTTATTAATTGATTCAGATGTTTATTAATGTCAGAATTTTCTGAGCTCCACAATCTGGCTTGTTTATGGATATATCTGTCCCTAGCATGAAGAAGACTGCATAATAAGCACATAATAAATGTTTTTGTTATTATTGGCTTTTATTTGTACAGTAATGGAAAATAACCCTGGCATTATCTACCCCTGAGAGCTACCTCCAATTCTTTTTGACACGAGGTCTACCTAATTGCCCAGGCTGGCCTCAAGCTTCTGAGTAGCTGAGATGACAGACATGTATCATTATGCTTCACAAAAGTTTAGAATAAGAGAATGAATAAATAGATGTTGAATAAATGCATGCTGCAATTAGTTCTTTATAATCCAACATGATGGAGGACAGACCTGGATACTTCATTTGATCTAACACAAGAGAGAACAGGGCATATTCTAGGAGGAGATATAGAAGGTTCTAGAGAATGTGGAGACACAAGCCTGGGTCTGAGATCTGTTTAGGAGCTTCATGTAGATCCCATGTACAGGGAAGAGAGGAGGTGAGAAGCACTGGGGAAGGAGAAAATAGGCCAACACAGGAACGGTTAGTGGGCCCTGTTTGGGAATTCAGATTTACCTTGGCGCAGTGTGATGGCCCTGAGCAATTCATGGGGAAGGGACAGGGAATGGAGATATTCCGTTTTGATGAAGACCCTTCTCAGAAGCACTGTGAGGAATGGATAAATGAGTCCAGTAAGCAAATCAGTTCTGTAAGTCAGACAACACGTGATGAGATATTGAACTGAAGCCAGGGTTGTGGGACCAGAGCATGAAGGTGGACTGGACAGTCATGTGGAAGACATAGAAAGAGTAAAGGGACGAGCCCAAGTCTTCACTGAACTGCGGATGTGGCACACTTTCTGGAGGCCACACTGCGGCAGGAGATACACGTCACTTGAGACATGATCCAAAAGGAAGCTTTCAGGGTCAACTACTCCCGTTGGAAGCAGAAAACATGGAGGTGTGAATGTGAGTTACTTGTAGAAATGAGAGCATAGCGTTAAGTGAAATAAATCTAACACACAAGTTTAAATATTGCACATGAGAAACCCAAAATACAAATAAAGAGTAAAATAAAAGATAGATAATAGGAAATAGGGAGATAGAACTTTTACAAATGGGAAGAGGACTACGAGATGAAGAAATGGGAGAGAGCAGGTAGGAGAAGGGTGTTGTGTACGTGTATCAGCTGCTTGTGAGTAATGTAACCATGTACTGCAAAGGTGTGCTAACAGAAAATAAAAATGGAAAAAATAAAAGAATTCACAAAAGTATAAAGCAGAGGTTCCTAATTCAAAAGAAGTTTGAAAATGGGTGTCATGGATAACTTAGATTTATAAGAGATAAGAATATGTCCATGAAGAGACAAGCAACTGTGTGTGTGTGTGTGTGTGTGTGTGTATGTGTGTTTTACTAGAGATTGAACCTAGGGCCTTCACACTCATCTATATCACCAGATCAGAGGTTTTTTTTTTTTTTTCAATTTTTTGCATCGAGGTCTTGATAAGCCACAAATTAGTCTGGGTTCAATCTTGTGATCCTTCTGCCTCAGCCTACCAGAGTGAAAGAAAGAAAAGTAAAACTTCTAAGTAAACAAAGGTAAGTGACCATTAAAAATGATACCAGCTCAGCTATAAATAAACCCAAGAACATCAAAAAACAACCACAGTTAATAACAACAGGTAATGTCTTTTGAGTGCGCGAGATGTCCCTGGAGCTATGAGTCTTCCATCCTTTTTCCTCATGTCATGCTCATACCAATCACATGAGTTGGCAGCATATTTCTAACTTTCCAGATGAGAAAGCTGAGGTTCAGAAAGATTACATACTTACCCTGCGTCACACCATAGCAGACTCACACCTGGCTGTCTGATGCAGAGTTCCTAATTGGAATGTGATCCTGCCATCCAAAGTCAACGTCATTGGTCAACTGCTCGGTCTTCCTTGGGGCCTAGAAGATTTGCCCATGGCCCTAGGCAGCATAACCAAGCTTTCATCCAGAGGCAGCCATACCCTTGCTCAGCTGTGTCATTAGTCTGGATACACACTGGCCATGGAGAAAACAAAAGCGGAAACTCACTAGTAGAAAATGCAATTCTCCCTCATTTTCTTCTTTGTCTCAATTCTCTACACAGTGAGCCAAGTCACACCACCTGCCTATATGCTCTGGTTTCAACAGGGACTTTGTGAGAGGCCACTTGACCTGGGGCAAGAGAGAGCTGGCTGGGCACTGACTCACCCCCCACGCCCACACACCTCACTTTACATCACTGGCTAGTGGCACTGTCTGATGGGTGGACTCCTGAAGGAACAGTAACCTGTAACTGCTTTGTTCTTGAGCAACTCTTTTCAAAAGCAATAATTTGAAAGCAGAACTAGAAGCATTGGAAGGTTAGCCAGCTGGAATTTTTCAGTATTTGTTTCTCAGCTTTCCAAGGAGCCACTAGTCACAGTAACAGGTACACATGACCATCGACAATCATATTTCAGCAGACCCTTTTTTGCCTAACTGCAAGGCTATGCTTTCTCTGACTGTACCAGTGCCTCAAGCATTTTGTGGAAGTCTCAGGCTCTGCCCATTGTCTCTTACCCTCAGAATTCGGAGCTGCTCTGCTCCCCAGGAGAGAGGTGCTTCCCTCCCCTTTCTGCTGCATTGATCAAAGGTACAAATAAGCCAGACCCCTTTCAAATCTCTTTCTGCCAGAACCCAGGCTCTTGTCCATCAGAAGCAGGGAACGTCTTCTTCTTCCATGCTTCTACCTTGACAGTCGGGCCCTGAACCAGCACTGCTCATGTCTCCAGAAGCCATTTGTGAAACACAGTATCCTTCCTGCTCTCCAGGCCTTCTCTTCTCATGGAGCTCAGGCTGGGAAGAGACCCCAGAACTCTTTCTACATCCTCTCCTCCAGTCTCCCACCCAGGCAGCTTCTCCCTGGCCCTTCTCCTTGCCTTCAAGCTTGTGAATTCACTCAAATTGATGAGTAGATGGGAAGCCACTGTCGCACAAGGTGGGACCCAGTACTAGCCCGGAAGCCATCTTCTCTAATAAACACCATTTTGTAAAAATTACTGAGGGGACACTTGGGTACCTCTAAGAGAGTGAGGTTGTCATGTGAAGAGAAAGAAAAGCAACATGAAAAACCACTATCATATCTGCACACTCATCTAAAAGTTGTTTGTAAGGAAAGAAAACGTCTGGTGCCTTTATGGAGCCTGTGGCCCGCCCTGGGGGGCAGAGGTGGACTGATGGCCCTGCACGTCACCTGTGAAACCGATGGTGTGAAGGCAGCCCGTGGAGCAGGAAGACACCAGTCGGTTGCTTACCCTTGAACCTGAGCAAGCCACTGAATTTCTGAGCCTTACAGATCTCCTTAAAAAGGGATAACGATCATTCTGATGAGTTGTTTGGGTGCAGTGTAAGTATCTCTATTTTTTTTAATTGTAAGTGTCAGAATGCAGTTATGATAATATTTCTTTGAAGGAAAAAGTAGAATGGAAGCTGAGATGAGGTTAGAGTAAGGAGGGAGAGAAGAATGGTCTCTAGTAGTTGCGGCCCATAGCCAGGGTGCCAGGCCCTCTGCTCCACGCAGATTCTGGGCAGAGAATGGGAAGATGAAGGGATGTGAAAAGCAGCAAAAGTGCTCTTTGCCTGGACTGAGATTTCTGTAGGAATCCTAGACACTCTTGCCAAAGCTCCTGTGCATCTCTGGGATGGTATCAGAGATGTTCCTGTCTAGTGCACTGCAGACACCTTGGTTAAGGAGCTTTGTTAGCTAATCCACACGTTTCGGTGCCTCCCTGACTTCCTCATCCACGATTCTGGGGTGTGTGCACATGTGAGAGAACAGACGTTCACAAGACTCACCCCAAGGCTGAGCCAGACCAAACCAAAAAGCCACAGACTCCTCCCTTCTCCACTAGCGGCTGAGCTCTTTCCCCTGGACTTGTCTTATGCAACACCCTTCCACCCTTCCACCCTTCCCCTAGTAGATAGAGATTTTTCTCTTTGCCTGGGAGCTGCAGGCAACTTGATGTTTTAACCCTCAGATCAGGGGTCATGTTGGAGAGCTCCTTTGGAAAGAGCCGGTGTAAGAGACCAAGTAAAAGTCTAGGAGATCATCAAGTCTGATGAGATTAAATTGCTTCATAAGGGCCACTAAAATTGTCTAGTGGTAGGATTCAAATATTAAAAGTAACAGATTTAACCACTTTCAAGAGTTTCTGCGTGTTTTGGGACTGGTGCTGACCCCAGACCTCTCCCTTCCTAGTGCTCTAATCCTGTCACATTCCCCAGCCTCCCCTCTTACACACAGTTTTCTTGAAATTTTACTTTGAGACAGTTCAATCAAATTTTTGATCTCCAGCGTGAGCAGCCAGGCTGCTGGCTGTGCCTCCACACCCAGCAACAGAGCCCCTCAGTATGATGCAACAGACCGTTCCTGGAGGCTTCCGGCGGACACACGGGTCCTCCACAAGAGTTCAGAGTGCAGTGCTGTAGCTGCTCATGTCGCAAGAGAAGGCGTTTTTAAAATGTAGAGTCATTGGTACCCTCGCAAATATCAGGTACTCCCCTAGCCCTTCCTAACACGGACAATGCGTGACATGTTGAAGCCCCTGTGGTAGAAAGAGTTCTGCTCAATAAACAGGGAAACCACTTTGATGGGCTAGAATTCCCGTCCGTGAGGCAGCACCGAGGAATTCCAGGTACGCCCTTCCACTCCCAGTCCAAGGCGGCCTCGGTGCAGCCCTGTCCTTCCCTTGTGTCTAACCCGAAGAGTTAGTTCCTTTGTGTTGTGTAAAAGCGTTTCACAATCCCCTTCAGAGGGGGGAATGCAGAGGTGCGGGCCGCAGCAATAGAAGGCACGTGCGCGAGGTTCTCATTCTCCTTAGAATCTCTACCACGGGGTTGCTGTGTCGAGGCGCAAGACCTCAACTGAGATCCCTACAAAAGAGAGCCTTGGAAGAAATCCTGCCATCTCCTCCAGGACGTAGTTCACATTTAGCAACATCTTCCGCAGAAGCACGATTCCTCCCTGAAAGGAAGGAGCCAGCACTGGTGGGACGTTAGGCACTCGACAGTCGTCTGAGAAGCTTTGGGATGACTTCTGTGGTTCTTTTCAAATCACACCACAAACAACTGCCTAGCTCAGGGGTGAGGCTGGCCTCGGGGAACGTGGCTGTGTGTCTAGTGTGTGATGGGAAGTTTGCTTTGGCAGATCGGCGGGGGGGGGGGGTCACTGCCTGCTTTGCATCGTAGCAGACTTAAGAGGGTGGAGTATTTTTCTGTGAGGCCAAGATTGGCACAGAGAACTTCCTCAGTGAAATTTTCTGCCAGACTGAGTTTTCTTGCAAGATTCCGCCCCCTTCAATCCCCCCCCAACTCCCCATCTTTGGACAAGTCTCTAGAAGGTCGGCCCATGGTCCTGAGGTGGTATCTGTCCCTTCCTGACATAGTAGATTCAAAAATATGCTTTTTTTTTTTCTTGAGTGAAATTTACAAGCACATTCCTCTCCTTGACGGGAGTGATGAGCCACTGAGTTTTCCTAGGGAGAGAGAAAAGCTTCCAGAGGCAGGGCTCCAGATACCAGTGCCATCCCACCCCGCCAGCCCCACCACTTCTGGCATTTTTCAAGTTTAATAATTATACTGGACATATTTACCCAGAAGAAGGCTTACAATTTTTATGAGACTTCACTAAAATTTCCAAGTCACAAATGCATCTGTGTCTCTCCAGCCTGAGCTCTGGGCAACGTTTATCTTTCCTAAAGCTGCCCTCTCTGAGCTCTGGAATTCCAGCTCTGTCAGAGACTAAAGAAAATCGGACAAGGACCTTTCTCAGTTACTTTAGCTGGGATGGCACAGGACGCAAAATAACTAAATAAAAAAACCTTCATCAATTTTTGAAGTTTTACGGAATTACTGTTGATTGTCTATAAAGGGCTACTGAGGACAAAACAATAAATGTCAAAAGACTTAGTAAAGTTCTACCTGGCAGCACAGTTTTGTATTTTTAAAAATATTCTAATTGGTAGATTGTTCTAGAACATTATTTTCTAGTACTAAATTTATAAGACCTATAATGTAAAATTTTCTCCCACCATTATTAAAATTATGTGTGAGAGATACTTAGTTCCCATGTGGAAAATCACTATCAGCCACATTATTTGAAAAAAAAAATATTTTAGAGACGTAGTTACCTATGTTTCAGTATGAAACACTTCTCTTTTGCATCTTAGACCGGGCCCTAGGAGACCCTTTCAGTAATCTTGCTGTGCATTCATTTTTATTCTTTTCTTTTCTTTTCTTTTCTTTTCTTTTCTTTTCTTTTCTTTTCTTTTTGAGACAGGGTCTCACTTTGTAGTTTAGGCTGGCCCTGAGCTCACTATGGAGCCCAGCCAAGCCTCTAACTCAGCAATCCTCCTGCCTCTGCCTCCTGAGTGCTGGGATTACAGGCATGAGCCACCATATCTGGCATTATGGTATGTGGTACTGATTGCTGGTGGGTGTGAGCCACCACGCCTGGTATTGTATGTGGTTACTGGGGATGGAACCAGGGACCTTGAGCTTGCTAGGCAGGCGCTGGAACCACTGAGCTAAATCTCCGGCCCTGTGCATTCATTTTTAACTAGACATGGAGATATTTTGTGCAGGTAAAGGACTTCAGTTCATTTTAATTCTATCAGGGACGCCTCTAATAAATATATGCCTCCTCATCTTCAGTGAGTCTAGGGCTGGAGAAATAGTCTGCATTTCTGATGTGCTGCCAAGAAATATAGATGTAAGTAGTCTTCAGATCCTTCTCAGTGGTGAAGGTGTAGAAAGCCGAGTGTCTTCCTTTCCCTGAGCCCCACACAAAGGGTTACCTGTGTGGGTCCTGATATCACACAAGCCCCAAGAACACTAGGGATATGGTAGGGGGTTTGGACACTCTAGATGTACCGATGGCATGTTTTTTGTGCGTTCAAGTATTTTAATCTATTTAAGAAATAGGATAATTCCTTCTAAATTCAAAATTCTGGCTAGTATACAACATGTTATATAACATAAACACGTAATCTCAATAAGTCTAATAACTGTATCCTGATCATTTCCTCTTAAAGGACTATAATATTCTCCTTTGCTACCTCTTTCGTTTTTTATTTTTTTTAAATTTCAAACCCAGAAGTCAAAAGACTAATATAAAACTTTAAACCCTTCTGGATTTACAAATAAACACGCCGCTGTCCTTTCCCTTCCTCTCCAGTGTATTTACACACATATATGATAGTTATGTCACTCGTTTTAATATTTCTGTACAGTGTGAAAATAAATTCCACATCCCTATGGCTTCTTATCATGTTGTTATCATCCATCTCCACTGCCAGTTCCAGCTGTTAACAGAATCATTGACCAAAAGAGTCCTGTGTGTCTGGGAAGCCAGGGCAACTTGGGATTTCCCAGAATTTACAAGATTAGATTTAGGGCAGAGATAACAGTTTCCTCTTATGTCCATCCCATTACTTCCCCTTACACCAGTGATGGTGAACCTTTCCAAGCTTTCAGTGGTACCAATGGCCCACTGACACACAGGTGCCATAGGTTCGCCATGACTACCTACACCCTCCTTAATAAGCTGTGCGAAACCCTGCCTGAGATCAGCACTACAGAGAGGGATTCCAGGACAGAAAGCAGAGAAGAACATTATGCTGAACCAAATGCAACTAGAAAGTAAGTCTGTTTCTTTGTGTGTTCATATTTGGCCAGTGAGTTCTTAATATCTGGACAGATGAGACAAAGTTTCAGTCTATTCCAGTGTGATTAAAATGATGGCCCATGCAAATTTTGTGTCAGAACAGAAGAGATATGTTAATGCTTGTTTAATATGTGCCTGGTCTCACCTTTTTATTTCTAAATCCCCAGAAATGAGCCCCCCACAAAAGCCTTTGAGAGGTAATTTCTGAACCAGGTATAGTGGTATCTGACTATAATCTTAGCAATCTAGGAGGCTGAAGCAGGAGGATCCCAAATTGAAGCCCTGCCCGAGCAGGGGCTTAATGAGACCCTGTCTCAAAATAAAAAATTCTTAAAAAGGGGCTGAGGATGGAGTTAAGTATAAAGGGTCTGGGTTCTATCTTCAGTACTGCAGAGAAAAGTAATTTGTGAGGGTTTCTGAGAGAATGAGCTGTGTAGTTTCCTGAACAGTCACACTGGTATTTCCACTCTGTCCTCACTTTGCCTGAAGGAAAAACATACACACACTCAGATATAAAACCCCCACCCCTGTTCAATGCACTACGCTGTCTCTGTCCTTCCTCAGGTGTCTCTGCTGAGCCCCCAGCCTGGCCTTCTAACACCCCACAGCTCAAATAAGACTGGGCCATGACTCTCAGGAAATTTTGGAAGACTGTCATTGATGGAAATGCAACGCAAACAGCAAACATAACTTACAACAGGTACTGGGTCAGTTAGAACTAAGACACACAAGTCCTACCTCAGCTCCCGGTAGTTCTTATGTGGTACAGAGAGACTGAATCTGACCAGTGGAAATCTAAGCCCAACTGCTCCATTACCCATTAAAAAGGGACCCTTTCTTCCTGTGTCTGTGACCCTCTCTTCCATGTCCTGCCTCAGAACGAACCTCGATCCAGAGTGAATGACAGTGGATAGCCTGTTTTCTATTACTATAACAAAACACCTGAAGCTGGACATTTTCTAAAGAAAAAAAGAGACTTGCCTAGTTTATCATTCTGAAAGCTGACAGGCCAAGATTGAGTTCTCCATCAATTTAGCCCTCATGAAGACTGCCTTAGCAACTTTCCAACATGGCAGAAGTTATCATAGGAGGAACAAGGAGAGATCCATGGCAAGACAGGAAGCCAAAGAAGGATGCCACAGCCAACCTCAGTCTTTTATGTCTGAAAACTTACTCAATAGTCCCAACATTAATCTCTTTGATGGGCACATCTTCCAGTGACTAACTACCTAAGCCTAGTTTTCAAAGTTTCTGCCTTTCAGTATTGCCCTACTGGGAAACCAGGGTTCCAATATGTAAACCCATATGGGAAAAACCACATCCAAAACATAGCCATGGGTATATAAATTCTCCTTGGCAGCTAGGAACAGTGGCATGTGCCTATAATCCCAGTACTCAAGAGGCTGAGGCAGGAGGATCACATCAAGTTTGAAGCTAGCGTGGGCTACATAGTAAGTTCAAGGCCAGCCTGGACTACATAGTGAGTCCCTGTCTCAAAAAATATCAAATAACCGAGCATGTTGGCTCACACCTGTAATCCCAGCACTCGGGAGGCAGAGACAGGAGGATTGCTGAGTTTGAGGCTTGTCTGAGCTACAAAGTGAGCTCGGGGCCAGCCTGAACTACAAGAGAGACCCTGTCTCAAAACAAACAAGCAAACAAACAAACAAACAAAAATATCAAATAAATAAGTAAGTTCTCCTCAGGAGAATGTGCATCGCAGTTCTGAATATGGTCTAGTTCTGACATGCAAGAGTTATTGGGATGTTTCCCATGTGAGCTGAACCAAACCTGTTTCAATTCCTTTCTGGCATGATTACTACTACTTGAACAAAATAATCATTATGGATAAAAATTTTTATTTTCATACATAGAAAAACCTGTATTCCCATATTAGTAGAAAAATTTTCTTCAAACTACAACCAAACCTTAGTAATGCACCTCACTGACATTCCTAAGCAGTCCCATTCCCCAAGCACCTGCACTGAGTTACCTCCCTGCATCGGGCTTTACCCCAGTGGCGGAAATCAGCTTGATTAGAAAGAATCATAAAATCCCACTCTGCCCTCTGGGGCAGACACCACCACATGCTGCGTCCCCGACAGCACCCCAGCTACTTCAAACACTCACGCATCGTCCCCACTAAGCGCCTTGTAGTATTTACGGACAATGATTCCAGCTCTTTCTAATGCTCTCCAGTGGTTTCTTCTGAAACTCCACTAGTCCACATTAGCATATGGCAGCAGATTTTATACTTCAGAACAGATTTTAAAAGAACTGTTAGAAAAGAAATGTTTTGAATAAAGAAAATCCAGTGCTTCTTTTTTTCCCCCTTGTTTGTTTTTGTTTGAGAAAATCACAATGAGGACAACTAGTACCAACAACAAAAATCTGGGGGAAATTTTTTTTAATAGCTGCTTTAGTAGAAGTACAAAAATCATTTTTCACATAAAACCCTGTCCTGATGAGGCAGGATTTGAAATTTTTAAAACTTGAAAACAGGAGTTTGAGCCCAGAAACTGGAATTCCTTTGTGGAAAAAACAGAGGAGTAAACATGAAAAGACAGATCCTCTCAAATTGAACTTTTACGTACGGTAGAGGAAAACAGCATTATGACTCCAACCACTGACTTATTAATCATACAAGATGCTGAAAAAATGTTGTGACCATATCTTGACAATTTTTCTTCTCAACTAAATTTATTGATACAATAGCATAAAGTTTTATACATTTAGAATGAAGCACAACAATATGTTTATGCCCTAATAATACCTGCTTGGCTAACTTTTTATAAAATTCACAGACTTCTTATTGGAGTGTCTTTAAGTTGTTTGTTTTGGCCAAACTGATCACAGAGTGCGTCTAAGGCAGTTGTGCTCCAGCAGCCAGAACTCGAACTCTGTCTGTGAAAAGGACACTAGATGGATCACTTTCAGCTACTTGATAATAAGTAACTGCTCAAGGCTGAAAAAGGATATTCCTAAAGCAATATTTTTGAACTCTTCAGTTGCAACTCATTAATGGTCATGAAATCAATATAATGGACTATGCACATGACTGTTTTTAACAGAAAAGAATGTTTTGAAAACTTACAAACAGAATAAGCACAGTTTTGTGAGACTTAAATTTTATTTTTATGTCATAATATATCAATAGATATATGTATCATTGTAGGTTATCATATATACATGTAAAGCATATATATTTATAGCATGGGTAATTTATAAAATATAAGTAAATAATTGGCTATATCTGGTTCCTTGAGAGCTTTCTGAACACCATCTTTCTCTTCCTCTCAAGGAAGTATGGACAGGTATGGAAGAATTACAGATAACCAGGCTGATGTGTTCCTTTTTTTTTTTTTTTTGACAGTATATATCTCACTATGTAGTTCAGGTTGGCCTTAAACTCACTATGTAGCTCAGGCTGGCCATGAACTTGCAGTGATCCTCCTGCCTCATCCTCCTAAATGCTGGGATTATGGCATGTACCACTATATTTGTACGTGGCTATGCATTCCTGTAATTCTAGCCCTCTGGGAAGATGAGACAGCAGATCTTGAGTTCAAGCCCAGCCTGGGAAAATTTGTTACTTAGAACATGTTCCAAGATGAAAACCAAAAAGAGCTGAGAGTGTAGCTCAGTGCTAAGGCCTTGACTTCAACCTGCAGAGCCAGGAGGAAAAAATAGTTGAAAGTGAGAAGTTCGTGACAGTGAATCAGGATAAATTTGAATAATATTTTTAAAGAAGTAACAGAAAAAAGTAAGTCACTTGTGAATTCAATTTGAGATATACTTCTCAGCTGTGTTACTGGGAAAGGTAGTTAAGAATTATACAGAGAGGGCCGGAGATTCAGCTCAGTGGTTCCAGCGCCTGCCTCACAAGCCCAAGGCCCTGAGTTCAATTCTGGTAACCACATACAATGCTGGGCATGGTGACTCATGCCCACCAGCAATCAATACCACATACCACAGTGCCAGGCGTGGTGGCTCCCGCCTGTAATCCCAGCACTCAGGAGGCAGAGGCAGGACGATTGCTGAGTTCCAGGCTTGCCTGGGCTACATAGTGAGCTCAGAGCTAGCCTGAACTACAAAGCGAGACCCTGTCTCAAAAAAAAAAAAAAAGAATTATGCAGAGCATTGAGAGAACAAGTTTATATTCTTTCCCCCCTTTCCAGGACTGAACACAGTTTTCCACACAACTGGCCAATTTGGTTTCTGTTATAACGACATCACAGGTACCAAACTCAAAGCAGGCTGCCCAAGAATAACACATCAGATTTGTCAGGTCAGGGAACGGTCATGATTAAGAAAACCTCCTAAAATCTCTTCAATATGAATGGCTTTCCCCCAGAGGTCTCTTCTTTTTTGGATCAAGATCATAGTCTTATTCTTTCTTCATCCTTTTGAGTTTGTTTGTTTTCCCTTTTAGAGCTTTAGGTAAAGAACAGGTTGTGGTTTGAAGGTTTGAGGATATTAGATCACGACAGGAAAAAAAATTCCTGCATTTCAGAACTCAAACTTCATCTGCCTTTGATAGAAAAGGGAAATTCAAGGAGTTGAAAGGCTACTGAAGTCATGCAGCTTATTAGTGGCACAGATCACGGAGCCTTATGACCCCCAGACTCCACAGTGCAGAGCCTTACTCCTGGGCTGGAGGCCCCACCTGTGTGGCTATCAGCAACTCCTTCACTCGATAGTAATTGTGGTTCTCACAATGAAGAGTGTCAGGACTGGTTGCCAGGACTGCATTTGGAGAAGAGATAACAAAGAGAAATAGCAACTCAATGAGACTCTGTCTCAAAATTTAAAAAGCATGGGGATTTAGCTGGCTGTAAAGTCCCTGAGTTCCATCCCCAGGACTATGGGGGGGATCTGGACATACTAAGAAGTGCTACTTAATGTTTCATTTAATCAACCGTTGTTTAAATTGTGGGACACAGGACACAAAGATAGGCAGGATCGAACCCTCTCTCGTGGAACTATGCTCAGAAAAAAACACAGAATAAAAGGTCAAGTACCATTAGCTATGGCACAATATTGGAGGGTTACGATGTCGGGATAAACCAATGCTATAGCTGGGAGAAGTATAAGGGTGGGTGTTGGGGGCTTATCCAAGAGCCAGATCAAGCGTGAAGATAACCACTTGGGTCGACAGTTTATTTGACGGGGCAAATGGTCTGGTGAAAAGCATGTGAAATGTCATGTGAGAATCTTACTAAAATGCAGATTCTGACGTAGTGAGCAGAGGGGTGGCCTTGAGGCTCTATATTTCTAGGTAAACATCAGGTGACACCACGTTGTGCTTGCAGGGGCCACACAGTGAGGCAGGTGTGCCTGTGAAAACAGACAAGAACTTCACATCAGAGAAGGGCTGTTAGTCCCGGCACCGTCTCCTGTAGCTGGTGACTTTGGGGTGAGTTACTGAGCCTCAACTTCCTGTTCTGTAGAAACAGCTGGAGGGTTTGCAAGGATTGGCTAAGAATGGAAGCATAATGCCCAGAGACAAAGTAGAAGCCCCGTCAAAATTAATTTTTTTCCTCTTCGTTTTAAGTATACAATAGGTAATTGCTTTAGAAAATAAATTTGGTCCCAAAGAACAAAATTCACTTAGAAAGCTTGTATGAATCCACTCAAAATCTCATGACCCTTTTTCAAAGTAAATATCAATGATACGCATTTGTTTTTATAGCATATTAAGGCATTAAAGTTTTCCCTGAAGCAATCACAAAACAATGGCCGAGTCAGATAAGAACACAGGAAGGATTTTGCCCAGTCCCATAACCTAACCACTAACCCACTCAATCTTCTCCTTAATGAAGTAATACAGCTGATGAGTGAAACACGGGCAATTTTGGAAGTTCCCAATATAGCCTAGAGAAAAAACCCTGCAATAATGCGGTTTCCTACATCTAAGCTTCTTTCATGTATTAGGAGTAGACCATCTGGAATAAGCAATAACCACAGTTGCATGGGGTTCTCCTTTCCATTTTCTCATGCGCAATGCCATCTGATCATCAGGAAAACTACGAAGAAAGTCAGGAACTGAGGCTGAAGAGGTGAGGGAGGAACTGTTCTTTAAGTAAAATTGTTCAGTAACAAAAACAGCGCTGCCCCAGAGAGGGGGCCGCCAGGAATCTTCTGTTTTGCTTTGCCCGGAGTGGCAGGTGAATGGGGAACAAGGTGGACAGGGGGAGCCGAGGTTTGTGCGGGGGGCAAGATGTGTAGCAGGGACTTCCTGACGGTAGTGGGTTCATTTTTCCTCTGGTCAATGATGGCTTCAGAGACCCCATGTTCATGTTCTCAGTGGTGTTTGTTGAACTTAAGTAAATTCTATTGAAGGAACAACATCTCACATCTTATTTTTTTTTCACATCTTATTTTTTTAAATATTTTGGTGAATTCACAAGTTGCACTTTGGGGATTTACCCAATATTTTTCTAGATTTTCATGTGGATTCACTTTTTCCCTGTTTTCTCTATTGTCTAATGATAATATTCCAATTTAAGGAAGCTTGGCAAACTATTAACACATTTCTAGGAAATTCAAATTTCCTTTTATTTTCCTGTCTACACCTTAGTATTTATTAAAATCCGGGAGGCATAAAGTCATTTTAATGAAAAACATGTAGGTGATGAGATTAGCACTATGCATCTTGGGTTCCCTGCTTTGTACAGTGTGGCACTGGCTTTTTCTTCACATCAAGTATATACTCTACTGAACTGAAAGATAAACTCACGGAGAGAAGGTAAGTAATATAGCCTTAGAAAACTAAGCATATTCCATTGTAAGAGAGCTAGGTGATTTTACACCCCGGTACACAGGAATTTTAATCACTGCTTTTAGACTCAGTGGTCATAGATTTGTTTGTTTGTTTTGAGACAGGGTCTCACTCTGTAGTTCAGGCTGGCCCTGAATTCACTATGTAGCCCAGGCAAGCCTCGAACTCACAGCAATTCTCCCGCCTCTGCCTCCCAAATGCTGGGATAACAGGTGTGAGCCACCATCTCCAGCATTGTGGTACGTGGTTACCAGAAATTTAACTCAGGACCTTGCACTTGCAAGGCAGGTGCCAGAACCACTGAGCTAAATCCCCAGCCATGGATGTTTATAAAAATCACATGGGCCAGAGATTTAGCTCAGTGGTTCCAGCGCCTGCCTAGCAAGTGCAAGGTCCCTGGTTCAATCCCTAGTAACCACATACCACAATGCCAGGCGTGGTGGCTCACACTTATAATCCCAGCACTCGGGAGGCAGAGGCAGGAGGATTGCTGAGTTGGAGGCTGGCCTGGGTGACCTAGTGAGCTCAGGGCCAGCCTGAACTATAAAGCAAGAACTACAAAGTCTCAAAAAAAAAATCACATGAAGGAACAAGACTCGTTCCATAAGTACAGCTACTGTGGACACATGTGCTGGGCACAGCTAAACATGACAGAGATAAAATACTGCCTCGAGGAGTGACATTCCAGTCTTTTCTCAGACATCTCCTGATCAGGAGATGGCCTGCTCTTTTATCTTTGGAGTTAATTATTTTATTATAGTCTTCTGGATATTTTTTAAATTAATAATTCATTATAAAATGGTGAGTTTCTATCCTCTATTTCAAACTCCTTGAAGATAGGAACCATCTCTTGGTCATTCCTTTATATTTCTATACTGACAAGCAGAATGTGTTGTCTATGGAGTCAATACACATCTACAATTTAGGGCTTCCACATAAAATTACTCAGAGAATGTGATGAACTGACTACATTAGTTAACAGAATTTATTAGATAAAAAATTTTTTGCCAGGCGTGGTGGCTCAAGCCTGTCATCCCAGCACTCGGGAGGCAGAGACAGGAGGACTGCTGAGTTCGAGGCTTGCCTGGGCTCCATAGTGAGCTCAGAGCCAGCCTGAACTACAAAGCGAGACCCTGTCTCAAAAAAAAAAAGAATTTTCATTCTCCCTTATGGGGCTCAAATATGAGACTGGGATGAAGAGACAATCCATGTTTTTAAAATATAATTAGATATCTCCAGCTTTAGAGAGGAAAGAAAAATATTGGAGGAACATTTTTTTTCTTATAAAGGCAGCTCTGGCCCTATTTAAGAGTTCACAGTTGTTACAAAGCAATAAAACCCGGTCATAAATTCACAGGTGCCTACAGGGGAGCACTTGTCAAAGCTTAAATCTCAAATAGGTCATATGTATCATCAGTTTGGATTTACAAAAGCAATGAGATTCCTTAAAATCACAAGTACCACTCACTGACAATAGAGCAAGTGGTTTAAGTGAACTTGCTTTTCTCAAGAGCATCAAACACCAGACAATGGAAGGGCTTATTACACCTTCCCTGATAAAAGCCCATCTCTGGAGAGACTTGTGATCTTCTTTTCTAAATTTGAAGCTAGCAGTGCAATATTTGCTTCTGTAACTTGTCTGTTTCTTCCATAACCTGTAATAACCTGACCAAATCATAAAATTTCTTAAGAGCAAGTGTTATTAAAGTCATATTTCAGAATACTACTGGAATTATAATATTTATTTTCTTCTTTTTTGTTATCTGTTTTGTCATCAGTGCTCAGATAACTTAATAATTAAACCAAGTTAGCTGGAACCCAATAAAATGCAAGTCACAGAACAAGATTATTCTGAGGACTGCCCAGCTTAACAGTTCACATTTCTTAGTCAGGGAAGAGCCACAAGTGGTACGAGGGAACCTAGGACCATCTGATCTGTTTATAGAATCTGATTCCTCCAGGGCTGTGGTGGTAAATGTTGAACAAGCAGCTCTCCAAAAAGAAAAGAGCCCCAATTTATGTCTGATGATGTTCCGCGCACACACACTCCCACCATAGTCATTTCAAGCTGCCAGTGGGAAGTCACTGAATTCAGAGTTAGAAAGAACGGGGCACTTGGCTCTCAGGACTTGATAGATGCTGACTCTGTCATACCACTGAGTAAAATTTCACAGAATGAGCCTTTTCACAGAACTGCTTAATGACACATTCCCAGTTTGATCTCATCTAATGATGGGCATACAGAAGAAAGGAGCTGGATGACAGGTCTTAATGTATAAACCCCTTATACAACAATAGGGATGGCATTCCAAAGCTTTTAGACAACAAAAAGTTCAAGACAACAGCTTTGGTAAGAGGGAGAAGTTCTCGTTATTTTTTCTAGACATTAGTCATCTAATGTTTTATTTTGATGCGTTAACCTTTGTTGGAAATCATAAAAATGCGTCACCCAATATTATTTAGGGAATAATTAAGTTACAAAAGCCATTTTTTGTATAACTTAGATTTATCTTTCCAATCAGAATCTTTAAATATTATTCTAATCATGGTGCATTAAAATTTTGGGGAAAAAAAATTTTTGGGAAAATACAGCAATTCCCAAACTTGTTAAATAATATATAGTGGACGCTATGAAATTCCTGTTTCTTCTTGGAGCGCATTTAAAAAGCTTTGGACGGGTTTGTGAAACACAACGGTTCCCTGAGATGCTATTTAAATAAATTGAACTGTGGGAGTCCCCCCCCCCACTGTTGTGTTCTTGAGTATTTAGGTTGGCTTTTTATATTTCTCCCATCCTTTCATCCTTGCTGCCTGCTGTGAGCTGTCACTTGCTGTCTGAGTGACATGGCCTCTGGCTATTTCACTGCCTTCTTCCCATTTCTAATTTGCTACTTCTAACCTGCTGAGGGCTGGAAACAAAGCAGCCAGCCCACCTTCTTGCCCTTATGTAGAAAATGGACTCTGAGAGGGCCTGCACGGCTTTCCTCTGGGAAAGGGCAGCCATTCCAATGCATCGATTTTGACATCTGGTTTCCCTGCAGGAACTTACTCTCTACATTTCTTAAAACAAGGAAAAACATACTAGTGTGGCCACAGGCCTAGGTAATTGAACTTGGGGCTGAAATCTATATTGTCTACAAATTGATTACTCTATCATTATTATCTCTCAACATACCATGAAATATTGAGAAACTTTTCCTATCTCAGGGCAGCTCAAAGAGTGGACCTACACTATAAGTAGTGTTGGATTCCTGACATGAAATCTGTTACCTTCGCCTACTGTTTGGGGTTCTCTACTGGCCCTGATTTGTTACCTACAGTTACACAGACAAAGACAATTCTGCTTAAAACTTTAAGTCCTTTCTTTCCCAGACTACACAAGTCTACCATTCAACATATTGCAGTTTATGTATGTATGAATGTGTATATATATGTATATGTGTGTATCACAAAGAAAATGCTCTGGGGCCGGAGGGTTAGCTCAGTGGTTCCTGCACTTGCCTCGCAAGCGCAAGGTCCTGAGTTCGATCCCCGGTAACCACATATAATGCTGGGCGTGGAGACACGCCCACCAGCAATCAACACCGCATACCACAATGCCTGACGTGGTGGCTCACGCCTGTCATCCCAGCACTTGGGAGGCAGAGACAGGAGGATTGCTGAGTTCGGGGCGGCTTGCCTGGGCACCATAGTGAGCTCAGGGCCAGCCTGAACTACAAAGCGAGACCGTCTCAAAAATCAAAAAGCAAAAAGAAAATGCTCTGTACCTCTTTCAATCAATTACCTCTTCTCACAGGATATCACTATTCTGATTTCTTACTTCTGAATTTTTTCTCTGACAGCTTTATTTTATCACGTTGTTTGGAATATATAGCCATCTTGTATATATCATACTTCTCTAGTCTATAAAGATACCATAATTTGTATGCCCCCTCTGCTGATGGAATGATTTTAGTTTAGAACTATGAGGGGCTGGGGATTTACCTCGATGGTTCCCGCGTCTTCCTGGCAAGCGCAAGGTCCTGAGTTCGATCACCAGCACCACATACCACAGTGCCGGGCATGGTGGCTCAGGCCTATAATCCCAGCACTCAGGAGGCAGAGGCAGGAGGATTGCTGAGAATTTGAGGCTAGTCTGAGCTACATGGTGAAAGCAAGAACAAAATGAAACAAAAAACCCAACTGGAACTACAAAAAGTAATGCTCTTTCAATATTCTTGTGTACATCTGTATGGATATAGGTTTTCTTTTCCTCTGGGTAAAAATCTAGGAGTGGAATTTGTGTCACAGATATTCTTTTTCCTTTGCATTTTGTTATGAAATTTTCAATCATATACAAAAAAAGAAAGGAAATGTGCAATGTACAACATCCACCATTTAAATTCTCCAGTAATAACTTTGCTAACTTTATATATGTATTCATATATAATAGTAACATGTTATATATAATATATAATATACATATATTCTTCAATTTATCCATCTCGCTTTCTTGATATATTACAAAGTTCCACACATCAGCATATTTTACCCCATATACTTCACCATGCATTTCATTAACTAGAATTCAATACTATATATTTTAAATATATAATTTATATACATTGGTTCATATCCTTTACTCATTAAAAATATACTGTATTGGGACCGGAGATTTAGCTCAGTGGTTCTGGTGCCTGCCTCACAAGTGCAAGGTCCTGAGTTCAATCCCCAGTAACCACATACAATGCTGGGCGTGGTGACTCACGCCCACCAGCCAATCAATACCACTACCACAGTGCCTGGCATGGTGGCTCACACCTGTCATCCCAGCACTCGGGAGCCAGAGACAGGAGGATTGCTGAGTTCCAGGCTTGCCTGGGCTACATAGTGAGCTCAGGGCCAGCCTGAGCTACAGAGGGAGACCCTGTCTCAAAAAAAAAAATACTGTATTTTTATTATTGGGTTGTACAATTTCTTTATATATTCTTTCAGATATACATATTTAAATATGTTCTAGTCTATGGGTTGGCTTTTCATTTTCTTAAGTGTCTTTCAATGAGAAGAATTTTTTACTTTCATGAAGTCTGTTTTATCAATTTTTAGTTTAAAATTTTTATTAGTATATCTGCATTACATAATGACTAGATCTGTTATGAAGAGTTGGTACATGTACCTAACACGTCTCAATTCTCTCTACCATGCCAGACAGCTGCCATGCCCAGGGCAACAGGAAGTATATTGAGATTCAGGACTGGTTAAGGAAATGTGCTGCTGAGTGTAGCTTAACTAGTTTGCTCACTCTCTGCAGGTTCTGGACTAAGACTGTCAGTCTCCTAGGAGCTATGTATCCTTAACGATATTATCCCCTAATTCAGAACCTTACAAAATTGTATTATCTGAGAATGATGATAATACACTTGTGACAAGTAGAGAGAGAGAAAGAGAAAGTACAGTATAATACCCACCTTGTTTCTTGAGCAGGATCTCCAGGCTCCCTTACTAAAAAACTATGAAAGACATCTTTATTACTTTTATTGCTGCTGAAACAAAGTACCTAACACTCAAAATTAAAGGAGGAAAGGTTTATTTCAGCTCACAGTTTGTAGAAGTTTTAGTTCATAGTCAGCTGGCTGCCTGGAATGGCAAAGGGGGCAGCCAGAGGAGAAACACTCCATGGTAAAGCAGGGCAGGCAGAAGGCAGCAAAGTAGTAAGCAGCAGCAACCGAACCTGCCTTTATATTTCATCCATGCTATCTGCCCTTTGGGTGGTATCACTCACACCCAGTGTGGGTCACTCTTAATCCCAGTGTCATACCCTTAATCCCAGCACCACACACAATCCCAGCATTACACACTTAAAACCAGCATCATACACCCTAGATCCAGCCATCTCCAAAAAGCCCCACCTGTGACTGCAGGAGGTTTGAGAGGGGCATCTAATTATAAACCATAACAAAAGACCTTCACCAGTCTAACATTCTCTCTCTCTCTGATGTTTTCCCATTCCCCTTCTCCACCTTGCAATTCTGTCTTGTCTTTCTTTTTCTCAGAATGGTGTAGAGGTTGCCCAGGTCAGACACAAACAGTTCTTTCCTTGTGCTCTATCATCTAACACCAACTACAGAAAGAACTCTGGCACTTAATGTACATGTGATTAAAACTCAGTTTCCCACTTTTTTTGTTTGTTTGTTTAAGACAGGGTCTCACTTTGTAGTTCAGGCTGGCCCTGAGCTCACTATGTAGCCCAGGCAAACCTCGAACTCAGCAATCCTCTTGTCTCTGCCTCCCGAATGCTGGGATTACAGGGGGGAGCCACCACGCCCAGCACTGTGGTATGTGGTATTGATGGCTGGTGGACGTGAGTCACCACGCCCAGCACTGTATACTGGGGATCAAATTCAGGACCTTGTTCTTGAGAGGCAGGCGCCGGAACCACTGAGCTAAATCTCCAGCCCTCTTTTTTGTTTTATTTTTATTCATCACCAAACCTCTTTTCCATAATTCTAGCTATCCTTAATTTTTTTCTTTTTGAGACAGGATCTTGCTATATAATTTATGCTCACCTAGAGCTCACTGCATAGCCCAGGCTGGTCTTGAACTCACAGAGATCCCTTGCCTCAGCTTCCCACATGCTAGGACCACAGGTGTGTGCCACCTCTCTAGATGATCCTTAATATTAATCTTACAGGGCAAAAATAATCACACCCAATTCAACTCGAGCTAGTGCTGGGTTTGGGCCGGCAGATGTTTAATAGAAGAAAAAGGCTTCTAGATACTCCAGCCATCAGTGTAGCTATCACTTTCATGGCCCCAGGACTCCTGTGGCCTTGTGTTTGTCATGCTCTGGTTTACTGCCAGAGCACGTGGCCTGTGTAAATCAGTATGATGTGCCCAAATCAGATGACTTCTAACTTCAGTGTGTATTTAAATGCCTTTAAGAAACAGAATTAATAGGTGGTTAAATAATCTGTGAAAGAAGTTGTACATTTTATACAGTTGTTTTGACTTACCATTACCACCTTTGCTGAAATGTTTGTCATTTTAATTTATGCAAGTTAGCAATTCTTGCTCCACAACTGGTTGACTCTGAAAATGTGCACATTTAATTATTCCAAGTAAATAAACAGGTTTTTGCATGAGGATTCCTGGGAAAACATTTTAATCACTTAAAATATCATTAATTTTAAAACTAATTAGACTAAATAAGATTTGGCAAATTCCTACCCTTAAGACAAATTGTTCATATTTTTCTTAATTTGTTCATGAATGTTACCATGGAAACAGTGAAGTCAAAACATGCCAGCCACTGCATTGTTCGCTCTGGACTTCCTACTATAGATTTGATTAAGTCATGTGGTCCACTCATTTTGAGAATCTGAGAACCTAGCATGTTTTTTTTTAGAAAAACATGCTCAGCTTTTAAACATGATCGATAAAACAATGAGAATTAGATCTTATATGTGGTCCTTGCCCTTTCTAGTGTGATGAAATGAGGAAAAGGTAAGCCATTTACTTCAATTAGTCATTTATGTGGTCAACACAATGCCTCTGATTCATTTCTCAAAGCAGCAAGGCTTAGTCTTGTAGAACAGATGAAAAAATCTGCTTATTTAATAAGTGGGACAGGTGGCCTTTCCAGCTACAGCACCAAATAAGGCAATTTGGGGGCTTGTTTCCTTTGCAGATGTACTGAATATTATTCTCCATCTTCCTGCCCTACAAAATGCTTAGAACAATAGAAAAAGACACTCATTTTTCAATGGGGTGTGTTTATGGCCAGAAATTTTTGCCTTTTCAAGGCCCATTTGTGGCAGGCTTTCTCATAAGATTGTTACTTTTTTTTTTTTTTTTTTTGAGACAGGGTCTCGCTTTGTAGTTCAGGCTCGCTCTGAGCTCACTATGTAGTCCAGGCAAGCCTTGAACTCAGCAATCATCCTGTCTCTGCCTCCTGAGTGCTGGGATTACAGGCGTGAGCCACCACGCCCGGCACTGTGGTATGTGGTGCTGATTGCTGGTGGGCATGAGTCACCACGCCCAGCATTGTATGTGGTTACCAGGGATCGAACTCAGGACCTTGCGCTTGTGAGGCAGGCACCGGAACCACTGAGCTAACCCTCCGGCCCAACATTGTTACGTTTGTGCCCTGTGGGGTTCATCTAGAAAGTCAGTGTGGTTATCAAATTTATATTCTGTTTCTTTTGCTCTAAAGTGTGATTAGAAAAGCATTCCTGTGTTTTATCAGTTCAAGTGGGATGGTTGTTATAGAGGGCTAGCAGACATAGGTTCTGCTTATATGAAACTCCCCCTTCAGCACTTCATAAAGGTATGTCTTACATTTCTTTTGTTTTGTTTTTGTTTTTGGAACAAAATGAATTGTCAGAATCACCAGAGAAGACTCAGAGATCATCCTATTCTACTCACTAGCAATTACCAGCAAAACAAAAGTGAGTTTTTAAAAGTAAGCATTTTCTTTGTAGACTCCTATAGCATTCTGAAGGTGACCAACAGGAGTCATTTGGCTTTCTAGCAAAGCCTTTGTTCAGTAATAGTTCAATCACTCAAGCGGCTGAGTAATTTCAATGTGTCTTGCATAAAAAAAATGTTCCTACTGTGGCTATGAAATTATTTCATTGCAAGAATAGAAAATACTAACTCTAGATTTCCTTATTTGATTCAATGTGGAAAATCTTTTAACAACAGTTTGTTAATGTATTTCTTCTCAATAACTACAATATGAACATTTAACCATATCATCACAGAGATAGATGTGCATACTTTCTACACATTTCTTAAAACATAGAACACTCTGTGATCTCAGGGAGGCAATCTCTTCCATACTTTCTACACATTTCTTAAAACACTCTGATTCTGAAAGAAAATAAAAGAGCATGTATATAGGGGGTGGGGAGGTGTGGATGGGGATATGGGTAAAAATGAGAATTGACTGTCATATATTGGTACAAATTCCCCAATGTTATGTGTGAGTGTGAGATGTATGCAAATTGTACCAATAAAGAATGCAATTTAAAAAAAACATAGAACACTCTGTGATCTCAGAGAGGCAATCTCTTCCAGAGCACTTGCCCTGAAGCACGTACGGGATGCCTGTGGGAAGCATCCAGACCGTGGTTACTCTGAAAGGTACTGGTGAGATAGATGTGCTTATGGGGAAGGAAATGTTACTGAATCTGCCCGTAGCGGTCTATTCAAGAGGACAAGCACGTGCCAGCTTCCTTCCAGTTTCTCTTGGTTGGGTAGTGGAGTCAGGGACGGTCTCTCTGCCTTTAGGAAACTGACCATCCAAGGAGACTCCGAACAGATGGAGAGTGTGTTTGAAAAGGAACCCTTGCCTCCTTGCTTCAACCCCCTTCTACTCTGCTCAGAAAGCAGTACTGTATTTTTTAAGTGTTGCAACTGGCAGCTCTGCCAGCCACTGGCTACAGCTGAATAATCCTCCATTCAAAT
>PVIC010006800.1:0-22035 GCA_004025085.1 Thryonomys swinderianus
CTCTCTCTCTCTCTCTCTCTCTCTCTCTCTCTCTCTTGTTTTGTCTTCTCCATGTTTTCCCTTCTCTCTTTCATCTAGCACTGGAGACCGAACTTCAGGCTTCCCTCCTATCTCCCAAGCAAGCCTCTTGCTTTTAGCTGCATCTCCTGTCACTATTCTGCGTCTCAATGGTTTCTTTTCTGATTCCACCTCAGTCAGAACTCACAAGCGGTAGTTCACAATGTGAAATTTACTGCACAAAAATTTTAAATAACTTTAAAATAAGAAACAGAAGAAGTGGAAGAAGAGCTATTTAAAGTTTATATTAGAGGACTTTACTTTCTTGCAAAAGTTCCAGAGAGTAACCAAATATTAGGGGAAAACAGCTATTTGTCTTAAGAAAGCACAATCATGTAATCATGCCTTCTTTTTCTGCCTATTTTATGCTTTCCAAGGAGGGAAGATCCTGGAGAAAAAACTTGGCACATATTTTGGCAATATCCTACCATGAGTTCAATCTCAGAATTGAACTTTCAACTTGGAAGGTTTAAAATAGAATTCAGCAAAATGAGTGTTTCACTCTCTATTCAAAGTGAACAGTGCTTGTCGACATTTAATTAATTAATAGTGATATAATTTGGATATCACAATGTTCATTACTTGAGAACCACATCTGGTCTCATTCCTTTTGACTCCTCTCAAACTTCCTATCACAATTACCTGATCACTGCAGCCCGTCAATGTATCTTCACAGACTGAATACCTCTGTCAACAGTAGTTTTCTCTTAGAAATGCAGAGGACCCTACAAGTTTTGAGATTTTCTGTGTTTGTCTTAACATTGTTTTATATTTCTTATGCTTACTACATTAAGCATGAATTGCTTTCATAATTAGAAAAAAGCAACCAAATTGTTTGTAAAAGCAAACACATCTGGGAGGGCTGCCTCAGCCTTATTGCTTTTTGTGAAACAATTGAGTTCAGCTGCACCAAGGGGTGAGTTTTGATTGTAGGAGGGTGAAAGAAATGCTTCATGAATAAGGACTATTTTTTCATTTGAATCTTTATTGGTTCATTATGTATACATATCGTGATCACACACAATATTGAGAATTTGCACAACATTGAGAAGTTGTGTATATGACCCAATTTAATTCTTATTTTTCCCATTCCCCTGCCCACCCAACAACCCTCCCACCCCCTATATGCATAAGCTTTGTTTCCCCTGCTTTATTACCATCATATTTTTTCTTCCCTTTGTTACTTACCCCTGTACCCCATTTCCCTTTGAATATTTTCTATTTCATAATATCTGCCATATATTCTAGAGCTCATCTATATCTTCAGTTTCTCATACCTGGGAAAAGATATGATATTTACAGATCTGTGACCTATTTATTTCACTTAATAAGGACTATTTTGAATGGTGCTTAGAGCAGCTAGAGGATGCCAGAGGCTTGATGGGAGGTGCGACAGAAATACACAGGAAGATGGAAGAAAGGGGTCCAAGACGAAAGTTTATACTCTAAAACCTGTTTTCACTACTACCACCTTTATAAGTATGGAGGCAATAATTTTGCCTTTTTCTACCTCCTCCAGGCTGACTTGATTCTTGAGAGCAAGAATCCAGGAAACTTCATATTTACTAGGAACTTGCCAAATCCAAAATCCAGTTACTAAAGACATCTGGTCACAAAGTTCTTCAATTCAGCAAGGAAATGAGAAGAATTATAATGTAGGTAGTTTTTTTTTTTTTTTTTTTTTGAGACAGGGTCTCACTTTGCAGTTCAGGCTGGCCCTGAGCTCACTATGTAGTCCAGGCAAGCCTCGAACTCAGCAATCCTCCTGTCTCTGCCTCCTGAGTGCTGGGATTACAGGCGTGAGCCACCACACCCAATGTAATGTAGGTAGTTTTAATAGAGGTGTTTACTTTTCTTGAAGAAAAAGTTGATATTACCTCCTCTTATAATTTTGATTTAAAATATTTTCTCTTTGCTTTCTTTATCCTGCCTTTTCTTATCTTCCCCCCTCTCTTTTTGTGAACTAGTGAATGAACCCAGAGATGCTATGTCCTTAATCCTTTTCTTCACTCTTTTTATTTCATTTATTTATTTTTGATGCAAGATCATTTAAAGTTTCCCAGGCTAGACTTGAACTTACAATCATGGTTCCTCAGACTCTTGAGTATCTGGGATTACAAGCTGTCCTGTAGAGAAAGTATTCTTTGTGAAATAATCATAAATCTCTATTTTTCCAAGAATTTCCTTACGTTTTAAAATTGATACCAGGACTTTGCTGACCATAGAGAGTACAGTTGTCTCTTTATCCCTAACCTCTACAACACTGTACCTAGCAAACTATTCCAGGCTCTGGTTGAAAAAGTGTTTCCTTTGTCTTGTAGTATTTTTACTTCTCCAGGACACCTCTACAAAAAAGTACTTCCTCTGGTTTCTTTTCATGTCAGTCTCATCAGTGGACTAAACACTTGGAAGGTTTAAATCATCTCTACCTTGCCTCTGTAGGATCTCCTGAATAGAACATTCAATAAATATTAATTGAACAACAGTATTTTAACAGTACTTTATAGTATGTGTATCCTATTGTGAGATCTGTAAAATTAGAGGAGGTATTTATCTCACTATACAAATAAGCAAACAGCTCCAAAGAATTTGCTGTAACCAAACATCACGCAGCCAGACTGGCTCAAAGATAAAACTTCAGTCTGAGTTTCCTGATAGGTGTTCTTGGTATTCATTCATTTATTCTTTCCGTGTTCATTCTTTCAATGAATGTTTATTACATAGTACATTCTTCTGAGTTCTTAAATTTCCATGCATCAGATACAGTGCATCTAGATAAGTTAAAAATGTAATGCTTTAAGGACCTCCTAAGGCAAGATCAACAATTGTACGCAGAATATGGGTCTGGAGAGGAAGAAAAACAGACTGGGAAGGATATGGTGTTAATAGCTTAATGAAAGTGTAGGAGAAAAGAAGATTCAGCCTCAGGGAAGTCATTTCAGGGAGCCACGGATGATAATAGGATAAACTTAATACATAATCTGAGTACAGTTTATGAAAGGACTGCTCAGGCAGTGGAAGGTCTCAGACGAGAGTTCGGACCATCTGGAGAAGAGAATGATTAGACTCATGGGTGAACAGAGATACTTTCTTGGAGGGACAGAGATCTTTCAGCAGCTGTTGCAAATGGAGTTCTGCTAATGCTTTTCCTTGGATGTACTGTAGTTAGATATGTCATCCATCGGGATATCCTGCCTCAAAGCTAAGTAAATCTGCTTAGCTTGTGAAGGTTCCGATGTTCCTTCTTTCCCAGAATCACACCAGTAACGTCAGAGACAAGATTCAGTTTAGTGAGTCAGGCAATGTCCTAACACAAGTGTCGCACAGGTTTCCATATTGGCAGTTTTCCTGGGGTCCAGAGCAGCACCCTAATGACCCACTGCCCCATGCTCATCATCAGGTAGAAAATTCTTCATATGCATAATGTACTGAACCTTAAGAGTTGCTCATAAAATTCAATTTTAGAGCATATTAAAACTCTACTCTTGCTTTTGCTAAGGGAAGAAACTAATAACAGCACTGAAATAAATGCCAACATCACGAGAACAAATTAAGTTATATATCACCCAGAGAAGCCTCTTTCTTTTTGTCTGTAGCTGAAACCTGTGAAAATTGACTTTTATAGTTACCTTCATTTGGCATCCACAATAATGTTATAATTTACTTGTCTGTTTCCAAATTCTACACTGCATTTTTTTTAAGTTGGTAACGATCTCTTAAAAACTAACATGAATGATCAACATGGCTCCCCAGACGATGTGTAATCAAGGTACATGTTTCAACTTCTACTATTTTTAACATTCAGAAACGATGTGTAGTTTCTCTGGTGAGTTAACGTCATGATCCACTAACTGAAACCTGGGAGCAAAATGTTATTGATGCCTTGGCAACCTCAGTGTAAGGCCTTGACAGAGGGGTGATACCGAGTATGGGACTCTCACGACATCAAAGAGAAGAAAAGGAATCAATTTCTGCTTTAAAAAAATCTCATCTTCTGTGAATTACCAAAACTGCCATGATTAGACGTTGTCTCATTTTTGAAGACGTCATAGACAGTCTAATGGAAATGAACTTGTAGATGGAAATGAACTTGTAGATGCTCCTAATCGTCCCCAAACACTAAGGTCACCAAATGCCTCCTCAATGGCTTCATTGTTTCTAGGCTTTTTGCATTCTTCTTTAAAAACACTTCTTTATTGGAGAAAGTTTTCTTCCACTGTTTGTTGGTATTAAATTGGTTGCTGTGGGGTTGAGGTTTCCTCAGTTTATCTGATCCTATATTAACTCGAGCAAAAGAGAAACTTAAGAGTCCCAACTCCAGGTTTACCCACTTCTTCAGTACCTCTGAGAATCCACGTTAGTGCACATTAGTAAGGGAAATGCATTAAAATTATGCGCATTTTTAGGTGGGAAGAAGCTTCGAGAACTACTGCTCCAGATGTAAAGAGCAATGCAGAGCTGTGATGGGAGATTTCTGAGAATGGCTTAGTGAGGGGAAAAAAGAAAAAAATGAGACAAATAAATTGAGGTATTCATGTCCTCAGAGTTTGCTAAAGTATAGATTTTGAAGAGAATGTTACACACCAGTGTGGATGGAGGTAAGTGGTCTTGGTGGAGATTGACCATAGAGCGAGATCAAACTGTAAAAAATCAATTATGAAGAAACTCTTACAATAAGTGCAGAGAAGAACCTAAGATCTCATCAGCAGTGTGACTTGGTCAAACAGCCCTAGCCTTCACAGCTCAGTCTCGTACAAGATGATCTCTGAAGAACTAACCCTCTAGCACTTTATTGTTTTATGAGCTTGTTGGTTTTGCATATATGTAATTTTCTTTCTTTCCTGCTCCATTTGCCAAGTAAAATGTAAGTTAACCTTCAGGGAAAACTGGAAGAGCTACTGTAGAATCTAAGGACTATATGTTAATTTAATTTAAAAAAGGGTGTCTACTGAGATACTGAGTATCTACTATGCACTTGGTTGGTAATGTGTGAAGGATACCACTAGGATTCAGAAGAAAAATGTGTCCCAGTCATTTCTAATGAAAATCTAAGAATGTAACTGTGATAAATAAAGAAAACCATGAGATTTAAATAAGATTCTGAGTTAGGTGTATTTAAACTATAAAACAGATTATTCACTAGAATATTTTAAAAATATATTCATAGAGAGTCCTTGCTTTTCTTGCAAAGGTATCTTTGTTTCTGTTAATCGCCTGCCAGAGTGACAGGTCAGGGACCACAGGGAGTCAGGAGTAAGGAAGAACGAATATAGTAGCTGAATTTATTTGTAAAACTCACAGTAACTTTTTTCTTTTGATTCATCTTCAGTATTGTGTCTGCATCCACTACTTCAGCTTCAGGTAAGGACATCTGTTAGAATTTCTGCATTGCAAACATAAGTAGCAACATGATAACATGAGTTCTGTCATTTAGTCTCAAAAATATTCATCCAATTAAGGGCTTAAATTGCTCACACACTTGTGTACATGTTATTTAGAGGGCTGGTTGTATTTGCAACACCCAGAGAAGAGAGAATGAGGTCAAATAGTTAGAGATGGGCTTATTTTTCTTAGAGTTGTTATTAAATCAGTCCTTTAATTAATGCCAGATATGCCTAAGCATATCCATGTGGGGAAAAAATGGGAGTCTTTTTTCAGAATGTAATTGGGGAAATCCTCAACCCAGATGCCTAGGCTAGAGGCTGGTTCTTTGAAAATGAACCAGAGGGACTATGAAATTCTCTTTCTTCCTAAGTCGCAGAGAAAGTGTTATGTATATTGGTAGTGGGTAGAAGGAGATTAGGGTACAGAATGACCTACTTCTGGCACTATCTTGTAGAATAAGACTGTCTTATGGGTAAAAATGAGAATTAACTCATGTCATATACTGATACAAATTCCCCAATGTTGAGTGTGATTGGGGGCTGTGTATAAAATATACCAATAAAATTCAATTAAAAAAAGAATAAGACAGTCTTGTGTCATGTTCTAAAAATACCTGCATGTGTGCAGAACACAAGAATTAAGAAAGACTTTGGGTGCTAGTTATTCACATAGCTTTTAGGAAGTAAATGTTGCGAAATGAATTCAAAGGAGCCACAGAGAAGGACTGCATAGATGAGTACTGTAGGCAAGACAGCAATGACTTACCAAAGAGTAATTTAATGAACTGTGATTCACCAGCAAACCCTTCAAATGTGTGTCCCTACTTGCCACCTTTGGCAAAGCAACTGTACATTAATTTCTTTTTCATAAGACATTATTTTAAGAGAAATAATTCTATAGGTTGCACCAAGTCATTGTAGTTTTTTTTTTTCCTCCAGAAGTTCAACTAAGAGACAAAGAGAAGGTGATCAGATAAAACAATCAGCACATGATATGCATGCAAGTTTAAGTTTAAGCAAAGGAAAACACAGGAGTGCTGGATGTAAGGCTATAGAGATAGGTGCCTAGCCCAAATGGTGGGGGTGTAGCAAAATGGTGGGGGTAGTAACAAAGAGGAAAATATAGTGAACACCTCTGATTCAGTTCCCAGCCTCATGTCCTACAGTACAGCTATGCTCGAGTTCAAAGTGAAACTGTCACATCTTCATGACTTGCTTTCAGGAGTCTAAGTAAGTCACACTACCTACAACAGACCTAGAAAAGGATGCGGTAAATTACAACAGGTTTAGAAGATAAAATTTAGCTCAGATCTCCTTCCTTCCAAAGCAACATTCAGTGCTCATTGTTCCTCATAGCTGGCTCCCAACCATGCTGTATGGAAGATGCCAAGGCTTTATTTAATTGTTTGCTTGTATTTAGTAGCTTCGACTTTCTACTAGAATTAAAATTGTCAAAAAGCATTAATAGGAAGTGCCATAGGGGGTATAGATAGGACATAATCTAGTGATGTATTTCCTCAAATAAGCTAACTTCTAGTAGATTCAAATCTTAGGAACAATATTGTACTTCCTTACTATGCTGAGTTGATGAGTGTATTTATCCAAAAATAATTTATCTAAAATGTCTTCCATAATCTCTATCATTATTCTTTGGAAATATACTAAGTGAAAATGAATTGGGTTATAAAGAAATATGTGTGAGGGCTGGAGATTTAGCTCAGTGGTTCCGGCACCTGCCTCACAAGCGCAAGGTCCTGAGTTCGATCCCTGTAACCACATACAATGCTGGGCGTGGTGACTCATGCCCACCAGAAATCAATACCACATAGCACAGTGCTGGGTGTGGTGGCTTACACCTGTAATCCCAGCACTCGGGAGGCAGAGACAGGAGGATTGCTGGGTTTGAGGCTTGCCTGGGCTACATAGTGAGCTCAGGACCAGCCTGAACTACAAAGCAAGACCATGTCTCAAAAAAAAAAAAAATGTGTGATATATTCCTAAATGTCTTTTGCACTTACATAACTGCTTTTATTCTTGCTGTATTTGTGTGCACATGTGAATTATATATGATCACTTTCTTCTAGCTTTTGTAAAATCCTTCAGTATTTCTTGAAAAGGAAGTCATATAGAGAAGTAATTTCTCTGCTTTTGTTTTTCTGAATTTGTATTTCACTTTCATTTTCCAGGTTGGTTTTGCTGGATAGAAGATTCTTGGATATGAAATTTTCTTTCAGCCTCAACTTTCTCAGCCCACTACCTCTATCCTCCATTGTTCCTGAGGAGCAACCAATTGTTAGTCTTACTGGGGAATCTTTGCATGTGAAGAATTGCTTTTTCTTGCTACTTTCCAGATTTTCTCTTCAGCTTTCAGCATTTTAATTATGATATGTCAAGGAGTGTGCCTCTGCACTTTGCTTACTTAGAGTTTGTTGAACTTTTCAATTTGAAGATTAATGTTACCAATAAACTCTAGGGAATTTTTAGACATTATATCTCGAAGTATTTTTCTTGCTCATTTTTCCTCCTTCATCTCTTTCTAGTACTCTCTAATCCTGTTGTATGTTGGTGCATATAGTGATGTTTCACATGTTTCACAGTGTGTTTCTTGGTTTTGTTTTGTTCAGCTCCCTTAATCTCTGACAATCTATCTTCAAGTTCCCTTATTCTTTTATTTTTTTAGTTCAAATCCACTCCAGAACCACTCTAGTAATTATTTTCATTCAGTTCATCTGAATTAAACTTGTTCATCTCAAAAATTTCCATTTTTAAATTTTTCTGGTTTTATTTGTTGAGAAATAGTCTTACTATATAGTGTAGGCTGTCTTTGAAGTCACTGTGTAGCCCAGTCCAGCCACAAACTCATAGTGTTCATCCTGCCTAAGCCTTTCACGTGCTGCAATTATAGGCATGTGCCATCGTGCCCAGCACCAAAACTAATCTATTTATTCATGACTTTATTTATTTGATGAGGAGTTATATTTTACTTGCTTCTTTCAATGAGTTCTTCTTAATTTATTGAATATATTTGTTATTAGACTGTTAAAGCTAAGTTCATTGTCTCTGCACTCTTACAATGTTTTGTCTCTTGCCCATTCAATTTTTTCCCTAAATGTCCATGGCCATTCCATCCTGAACACGTCCAATCTCATCTGACTTTTGCCTACACAGTAGTGGCAGTTTCCTGTTTCTTTTTGTAGGTTACATTTTTATTGAAAGTAACATTTTAGGTAATATATTTTAACCAATCCCATTTGGGGCTTCTTTTGTTTGCTTGTTTATTTGCTCAGTGAGTTCACTGGAGTATATTACTTGAGTTGTTTCCCACACAGTGCTCCTGAGGGCTTCATGGGCTTTCACACACATGCCCAGTGATAGAACTATTCTGAAGTAGCTTCTCTGTTTTCTTTGTCTGTTGTCTTAATCCATTCTCTTCTGCAGTTATGACACTGACATATTAAGGTCCATTAATTTCTGACTAATGATTCCATTGTTCTCAATAATGTCCTGGAACAGAAATTGTTCCACAGTCTAATACAGCTATATTCAAACATCTTTTTACCAGTGGATTTCTTTTTTTCTTAAGGCTGGACTTTAAGGTTAGTTCTGATAACAGGATAGATCCTGTAACTGTCTCTTTTCCCAATTTTTTTTCTTGTAATCACATCTATAATTTAAATTATTACTCACATGATGCTGACATCTTTTTCTTAATTATGTACATTGAAATTTACTTGTTTAAAAGCCACATTAAGCTTGGTGTTCCCTATGAATTTTTCCAGACAATGTCAGGTATTTGGGAAGTGATATTAAAACTTTCTTGTTTTCACTGGACTTCTTCTTCCATGACTATAATTTCTGAAGCGCTCTTTAAGGATAAAAGCTAAGGACAATGGCCTGCCTCTTGAGATGCCTTAGAATGAAGGTGCATAGAGCAGTAGTTGCTGGTCTCTTTGGTTTGCCTTCCCTGGATAAAGCTTCTAACTTACAAATGAGTTAGGGTGACAGAAACCAGAGTCTCAGCATTGTTTAACTTCTGAACCTGTTATACAGAGTAGTTGGAAGAAGTCACCTTGATTTCTCAGCCCCACTTTTGAAGAACATAGCCTCTGAAACCTGGAAGTAGTTGAAAGGATGGAAATGTAGAAGGCCTTCGAGGGAAGACAATATGTCACTTGACTAAGAGCCAAGGATTTGGAGTCCTGTTTTCTTGATCAGATATATCTAGGTAGGGCTTCTCTTATGATAAGCTGAGGAAGTAGAAGGAGTAGGCCTGAGTCACAAATTCCATAGCCTCCAGCTCTTATTAACAGAATTTAGTTGATTCTTTGACTAAATGTTTCCTTACTTATCCTCACCGGCAATACAGTTACTATAACTGAATTGGAGCAGTATTAGGAGATTTTTTAAATGGTTGCTTTTCCAATATGTGTCATTAATTATGGTTGTTTTGACAGGGAGTTGGGCCACATTTTCACTCAGCTCCCTTCCTAAAAGTGGAACTCTTAGTGAGTACACCTTCGCTATAAATTGCTATAATTTTGATTATGAATATGTCACTTGCATTATCAGATACAATAAGAAGCAGATCAAATATTTGAGAAAAAAGTGAAATATTTTCAAAAACAGCCAAAAGTAAGGACTAGTGATTTTTTTCAGATAGTTTTAATGGCTAGAAAGAATCATTTATAACTGAAATTCCAATTATTCATTTATAACAGATGTTTTCAAATAGCTTGAAGGGACTTGAAAAGAGTTGATTCTCTTCAATATTCTTATGCTCCCTTTGTAATCAGTTCTTACATGGAGATGTTGAAGCTTTCAGCCATGTCCCGTCTAAAGTAGAATGCTGATTGTTTATCTAGACTGAGAATTCTTCAGCTCTCTACAGTATTCTTGCTTCTCATTAGGCACCGTAGTATTTATCATTATTATTTGCTTGAAATAAAAGTCATTTGCAACTGTGTGTCAAAAGCTATAAACAGCCTGAGGTTTGTTCTACTTGCAAGTTAGCAAATTGGTATGCTGTGGTTTCATGGAGACTGACAAAAGACAAAAGATTCTTCCTTGGATGATGAAGGAAAGCTTATTACTGATAGCAGTAGCTATAGCCAGATTGTCATTGCTGTGCTTTGGTCCCTCGAGTCCTAGCTCCCACAGGACAGCTCTGGGGAGCAGTTGACTCCTGGAGGTTGCGTGACAGTGGAGAACTTCAAGCTTCAAGCAGGCCAGTAATCCTCCATGAATGTTGCACCAAAGAGTAATACTATCTTATTATACTGGATAGTGAATAACCTTGCCTTTTGGTACAGAGAGAGAGACTATCCTTATTTTCCCATCTTGTCAGCGTGTAAAAACATTTTGAGGAGATTGAGTGCATTCATTGTGATCTGCCTGAACTAAATTTAATGGTTAGGTTCAGTGTTGACCTTACGGGGACATTTGATTTAGTTCTTGTTCAATTTGGACAAGTGACATGTGTACTCACTGCTCTCGCGCACTCTATAACTTATAATCCTCGTAGCAAGGGATTACCAGTATCATTTTGTACCTAAGAAAACAAAGACATAGGGGAAAAAAAGAGACACAGAAAAGAAGAATTTTCTCATGGCCATAAAGGTAGTAAATAGGAGACCTATTCAGAATCACCATTCACTTTTTATTCTGTGCTACAATTTACTTCCGGGTTCTTCTGCATCTTTAAAATTCTGTCTCTATCAAGCAGCCTATTTTCATTATTTACTTCTTTTATGTTCTCTTGTACAAGTTTCCACTAATTAAAACTTCAAACTTGCTGAGAACTGAAAATCCACACATAGCAGTTCTTTCAAATTTTTGCTTTAAATGACAGAGAGAAGGAATGAATGAAAAATTTGGATGTGGTACTAGGATGCTGTGAAAGCTGCTCCCAGGATTCCTAAGGGCTGTGGAAAGCTGTTTTCTCTGTGAGTGTTTTTGAGACTGTGTTTAATTGAAGGTCAACAAAGGAGGGGCTGGGAGCAGGTGACGGCTGCGCTGGGCTTGATGACTCCGGCTCCATTCGGGAGCACGTTTCTGGGGCGACCGGCGGGTATTGTGTAGGGATGATTGTTAATTCCAACTATCAGCAGGGCCTGGGCCAGATAATCTCCCTATGGCAGAAGCCCGTGAGATCCAAGTGTAGCCATCGATATACACGGGTCCCAACCTTATCTACATCCTGGCATGGAACGTGTCAGTTTCTAATTCTTCTTGGGGAATATATCATTTGATTCATGTGTGAAAGATCAGTGAGGGAGGCGTATAAATCCCACTTTTGTTCAGCCTTCTGGGCAGTTCGAGCCTGCTAATTTCTGCAATATGCATGATGTATAACAGAACGGCCACCTCTCAGATTTACAGTCTGTCTTCGAGTCAGAATTAAGCCGGCAACCATTTATTAACATTTCAAAGGCAGAAACCCATATTTTGGTTGGCAGTACAAGTTTAGAGAATTTTGATGAGTGAAAAGCCCTTCTAAATCTCTTTACTCAAGCTGTTGGTTTCCAAGCATGGGTGAGCATATGTGAAGACTGGAGAATGTGTATTCACCCTGCTTATCCACTCTGGTCAAATGTTCCTTTATTTGACAAGTCTTCCCTGACCATGCTCATATAAAACAGGACTCATCCTGATCCATGCAAATGCCACATTTCTCCCACCATCTTTATATTTTGTTTTTTAGACTTTATGACTATTCTATACATAATTATGTGGTATGTATGTGTGATTTTTTTTTACATCCTCACTTAGAATTTAATCTTAACAAGAGCAAAGACTTTGTTTTGCTTGTCACTTAATCCAAAAAACCTTTAATAGTGTCTGCGTACAGTAAGGATCTAATCAATATTTGATAAAAGCAAGTGAAATGAAATGTTTACAAAATCACTTTTCTTTTCTATGGTGGCAATAGGGAAATGTAGATAGTACCCTTCTACTTTCAGAGTAAAGAAGTTTAATTTGCACAACACTATTACCAGAATATTTTCTTTAACTGTCATTAGCCCTTGTCCTGGATTGACTCCACGCTATTGAATTGCAAGTATTCTGCTTTTACTTAGAAGAAGCAAGAGAATGATGTGGAAGCAGCAACTAAATGTTTCCTGATTTTTTTAAACATGCAATTTGCTATCTATAGAATAATTAGATTATCCTTAATGGCAAGGACACAAATAATAAACATTTTGATTAAGACAAGTTGGAGAAAGGCCAAAAACTAATAAAAGTAAGGGAAAAAAACCTAATGCAGCCTCTCAAATTATGTAAATTGACTACATAATGAGAAAAAAAGTTTGAATTTGTTACCCAGTGCCCCCCAAATGAAACATTAAGCATATCTATTACTGGAAATCTGCAGAACTTAAAATTAAGTATTCTATTATTTTTTTACTTTAAATCTTAATTTAACCAGTGCCCATAACAATATAGCCACCCTTGCTGTAAAGAAAGTCATTATGAAAACGTCAGGTGAGACTTGCCTGGTAAGTCTTAGATATTACTACATTTTACCATACATATATATTGCACAAAGTACTCTTCTAGAAAAATCAAAATGTATGAAACATTTATTTATAAGCCTCTCACATAAAAGGCTATTTTTTTCAATTTTGCCAAAATCTGTGACTCAGTTCTGCAACCTAACATGACAAAGGATCCCAGCATATTCGACACTTCTTCAATAGTGGTATGGTAATGCTGAGGCAATCAGCAAAGCATACTGTATATAAGATAGGTCACTGTCAAAGAATATGTCTATGACAACTTCTCACATCACCGTGACTGCTGAAATGTTCATGTTTTTAACTATCACTTATAATGGTCTTTGATTAGTTCTTATTTCTCTCCCAATTTCCCACCTGCCGAACAATTTCCATTCCCATCTTGAAATTCACACTTAGTTTGGCCTCCTAGGATGATTAGTTCTTATTTCTCTCCCAATTTCCCACCTGCCTAACAATTTCTACTCCCATCTTGAAATTCACACTCAGTTTGGCCTCCTAGGATGCCCTGCCCACCTATCTCAGGTCATTGGTTTCTATAATCACTAGCATATAAAACTATCATGTTGATGATGTTGATGCTGATGATACTGATGCTGATATGATAAAAGGACACATTTGTTAAGCTCTTGCAGTACAATAGGCCTGCCATTTAATTGTATTATTTCATTCCATGCTTTCCAACTCTCAGAATGAGGATTAGAAGGCTTTGTAAATGCGGGATGATTTAGTGACCAGGGATAAGTAATGTGTTCAAACCCAGGGAGTTCTCAGTATAACAGAACATAAGTCAATGCTATTCCATCATCACTGTTGTCTCCTATGGTAATGTTTGCCACCAAACTAGTTTGTAAGTGATTTTAGGGCAAGAGTGTACTTCTTTGCTATACTGTCTAAAGGTTTTGATGATAACCAAATGAATATCAATTAAGTAGTTGATGATGGACTAATACTGGGGTTTAAAACTATTTCCTCTTTCAGAATCCCAGAGCAAAGATAATTATCATATTATCTTTTCAGCCTTTTTACCCCCAAGAGCCTCTTGAAGAGTTTCTTCACTAACAGAGAAGAGTGTTTTATTCACCTAAACCCAACATAAGACAGTGTGTTCTCTCATTGACCTAAAGGATGATCTGGCTCCTTAATCTGTTTCTCATAGACACTACATAACAGAGTTGCATTTTGCTGTGAGTCTGACCTGTGATAGTCCAGTTGTTGTTCTAAATTCAGCAACAGAATATTTGAGCTGAAAGTATTTAAGAAGAAACCCCAATTCTTCCTTCTATTCTTTACAGAAAAGGACACTGTGACTGGTTTGCCAAAGCAGGTACCATGTTTTCTTAGCATTGATTTCTGCCTCCTTGTTCTCTAACATTATCGAACTATTCTTGTAGCTTCAGAGCTCTGAAAATATTTGACTGGAATAGAGGACCTCTTGGAATAGTGAAAAGGAAATTTTCCCTGTTGAAGATCTCTGCATCTGGAGAACAAGCCTAAGGAATTTAGCAGGTGAAATTTATGGAGGATTTTTAGTATAGAGGTGATAAGATAGTTATTTAATGGAAATCGATCTAGTTCTGGTTTGTAAGGTGAAATTAAGCAGGAAAAAAAGCTAAAACTGAGTTGAACACTTTGTTACTTTAGAATACTTTAGAATGTGATTACTCCAGAGTTGCCACATGTAATAATGAAATTGAATGGGTCTTGTGACTCAGGTAACTGAGATTTAGTTTTTTAATCTCTACCTTGTCCTGGTGATTGGAATGGCTATACTTAGGGGTGTGGTTTTACCAGATATGGAGCCTTTCCTGCCAGGTTTCTGTCTGAGGAAAGATCAGATCCTTTACTCTGGGGATCAGGTCATCAGGCAGCTGGAGCCCTCAGCACTGTCAGGGGCCGCCTCAGTGGCTGGAAGCCCCTTCACCTCGGGGCATTGCCTCTTGCAACTGAGGGAGGCATGACAGGAGACCCAGCCATTTTTTTCTGATGCTGGTCATTCTGAAGAATAATTTGTATGAGGGCTTTCCAAAGGGAGAGTTGAAGTATGTGGGGCCTGAATTCAAGTTCAGCATTTTTTAAATGTTATTTTAAAATATCTTACTAAAATTTTCATTATGGCCTCTGTTCTGGAGAACTAAGTAGAATCAAGAGAAGGCAAGGACAGAGATTCAGAAAAATTGATTCATTGCCGTATGTGTGGTATTGAAATATAAACGTGGGGTACTGCCCAGCTTTCCGCTTGGGTGGCACTCTGTTTACTAACTGATTAGAAAGAAGACTGAGGGAATTGCTTCAATCTGCTCTTACCTAGTCCCTATATAAAAATAACAAAACCACAATTTTATTTTATTCTTTAAGAGTAGCAAGAATTTGCTGAAAAAGATAACTTCTGTCTAATGGAGGCAGAAGAGGGTCCAGAAAGTGGGTTTCCCAAGGACTTCAGAAAGAAATAGTAGCAATAGATTGTGCTGATGAACCATGGAATTCAGGGTATGTATATAGCCTTCTCTAAACCTTTTGGCATTATTAAGAATTTCTTTTCCAGTCCTTTAAATGCTGACACTGCTTTTGTTATTACCTCCTATAGGATAAAGATAGTCTAGAATATCGTTCTTCACATGAAACAATTCTCAAATTTCAGTGACTAAGAACAGTGGACAACTTTTTGTCACATATAACACAGGTTCATTGCAGGTGTCCCAGGGATTCTGCTCTACTTGGGCCAAGTTCTGAGAATCTATAATCTTGTAAAGAAAACTTACAGGACTATAAACTGCTTGAGTTGGTTATTTCCTTTGCTATCCGCAAAGCTGGCAGCTATGGCAGAGAAAGGGTATTACAGAATGTCTGACATTCACGTGAAATGCTTGAGCTTGGTCTCGTACTCACTAGCTAGGAGGAGTCATGCAGACCTAAACAAATTCTACAAATTCCAGCGCTATCGTGAGCCTAGGAAAGCACTGGCCCTAGGAATCTTTAAGGAAGACTACAAATAACTATGACATTTTCATTTTCTCCTTCCATTCTTCTACTATCCTACTTCTACTATTTCCTTGTGGCTGCCTCAGGTTTACAGGTGCCACCAGACCTAGAGGTGCTTGTGATAGGCACTTTCAATTTCCAGGGAAAGGATTAGGGTTATAGCAGGGCTTGCTATGGGCATATTCCTCATGATAGGGGGAGAGGTTAAAGTCTTATAGAATTCAACTTTATATTTGCATAGCAGTACAAAATTGGAGGAAAGAATGGGGAGGTAAAATGGAAACCCCATTTTGCGAATCATTAAAATGTCACTCCGACAGTAAATTTACCTTATGTCCCTCATAGATATGAAAGGTTTTTTTTTAATTGAATTCTTTATTGGTACATTTTATATACAGTTCACAGTCACACTCAACACTGGGGAATTTGTACCAGTATATGACAGAAGTTAATTCTCATTTTTACCCATATGAGATGAAAGGTTTTTACTCTTCCTGGTTATGAGCAGCAACTCCTTTCATGAACTGCTAATCTCACCACCTATGTGGCCATTTATCCAAATGTATATGTAAAATTAGAAATAAATAAAAGAACTAATCCACAAGGGAATGCTAGCATAGAAATGTAAAGGAATGGGCTGTAGAAATGCTAGGAAAAAATAGAGATATTAAATCTATATTTCACAAGACATTGGAGTTTTTTCATTAGCCCACCTACCTCATTACTGTCTCCGGAGAAATTTCACTATTCACTTTCACAAGGACCATTTTTAAAAGCTCAGGTTTATCTTGTGTAAGTGTAGGTTCTAATTTTTGCAGAGAAGTGTATGTTGTGCAGAAATATTCATCTGGTGATATTGATTCAGGCTAGAGAAAATGAAAGTTTATTCTTCAAAATGTGGTGCTCTAAACTGCTTTGGTATCTCTAAGGGTAGAACAATAGGATTGTAAGTGCTGAATTGCGATTGGGATGATTCTGATTAGAGAAATAATATCATTTTTTACCTGAAAGGATTACTGTGAACTGAAGCAATATATGATAACAGTAAGAACTACCATACATTTTGAGCCTAAAATATTCTAAATATTGGTTTTATTTTTGGCAGAACTGGAGAGTAAATGTGGGCCCTTGTACTCACAAGGTAAGCACAGTACTACTTGAGCTAAATCTCTAGTACCCTGATTTTAATATTTTTTACATCATGTACATTATTTTTAATTACATATATATATATATTTATGTATGTATGGGAAATAGTTATTCCAAGATATAGATAGCATTAATATTTTAATATCTGATGAAAAGAATTTCTGAAGGACAAAAATTAGCAGAAGGAAGTTGTAATCTCAGGTTTAAAAAACACTCGTTTTTTGAAGTAAGAGAAATTTGCTCATTTTAATAATGATGATGATGATAGCAATAGTAATGGCAATAGAAAATTATGAGAAAGCATTTAATGCAGACCAGCCTCTCCTATGAGCCATATTGATGCATTTACTCAATAAATCCTCAAAATATATTTTCTATTTCAGCCCATTTATTGTGGTGAATGTTCATAGCACTATAATTTTTTAGCCATTGAATGACAACACCTTGTTAGTGAAAATTGGAACATTTGTTTATGAAATTCTGAAGAATTTTTCTATTTCTAATATTTGCTAAAATTAAAAATATTGTCATTGATGAAAGTCTGATGGAGTAAATATTAATACACCATTTCATAGAAGAAGAAATTTATGCAAAACTCAGAGAGGTTAAATAACAGCGGTTGTTAGGAAAATAACCTGGGCTCACTTTGATTATTCTTTTTTTTTTTTTTTTTTTTTTTTTTTTTTTTTTTGAGACAGGGTCTCGCTTTGTCATTCAGGCTGGCCCTGAGCTTACCATGTAGGCCAGGCAAGCCTCAAACTCAGCAATCCTCCTGTCTCCACCTCCCCAGTGCTGGGATTACAGGTGTGAACCACCACGCCCGGCACTGTGGTATGTGGTATTGATGGCTGGTGGGCGTGAGTCACCACGACCAGCATTGTATGTGGTTACCGGGATTGAACTCAGGACCTTGTGCTTGCGAGGCAGGTGCCAGAACCACTGAGCTAAATCTTCAGCCCCACTTTGATTATTCTTAACTACTCTAGCAGGAGGTACATTTGTCGAACTATAGCTAACATTTTATATATTTTCTCATCACTGCTCCCAACCCACTGCCGACACTATGACCTCTAAATCACGGGAAAGGTGCAGGTTAAGCTTGCGAACTCTGGAGTGAGACAGCGTGACTACTAATCATACCTGAACAGGTGTTAGGGAACATAACCTCATTCATTTCCTACAGGTTCTCTAAAAAACCATCACAAAACAGGTGGTTTAGAACAACCTAAAATGATTCTCTCATAAGCTGGAGAAAAGAAATCTGAAATGAAGATGTCAGCAGGGTCGTGCCCCCTCTAAAGGTGCCAGAGGAGGACCTGTTCCAGCCATTTCTAGGAACTTCTGACAGTTATCAGCCTTCTCTGGCTTTGTTTATAGACATATCACTCTAATCTCTTCCCCTTTCTTTATAGGACATTCTCTGTGTGTCTCTGTTTCCAGTTTGTCTTCCTCTTATATAGACAGTTGGATTTAGGGCCCACTTTAGTCAAATACAACTCATCTTAACTCAATTACATATGGTAAAACTATTTCCAAATAAGGTCATTTTCACCTTTTGGGTGGATATAACATTTTGATGGGACATTTTTTCTACTTAGTGTAGTCAGTAAATTGCTAAGCTTTTTGCGAGTAAAACGGGGGTGAAAGTTACATCGATGTCATAAGGTTGTTGTGAATCTATGTATCTGGCATTTAGAATATGGCTGAGCACATACCAGATGTCATTCAAGTGTTAGCTGCTTTCATTACACAGTTCATTCCTATTTGAGACTCCATAGGATTAAAAGATGTATTAGGCCTAGCCCTATTAAAAAATAGGTATGTGTAGCTTTCCCTAGACATTGCATTTTCTTATAAATTAATATAGCTGGTGGCAGAAACTACTGCTTGCAGAACTTATTTTGATTCCAGCAAGGCAAGCTTTTATCCTAATCAATGTGGCAACACAGTAAGATCAATATACAAGTTATTTATCTAACGACATAAAAATACTGGACTACATTCTATACTTTTTGGAAGGAGCGTGTGCTCCCTGTCCTTTATTTTATTATCTTTCCTCTTTTCTATCAAGATTTTGCTCCTGGTATGGTGTACAAGATATCAAAGGGAACTTTCATTGCAGCCCAAGTGTAAGAAATGCTCAGCACTGACAGCAAATAAGTGAATTTAAACAATTGCATCTGCTGGTACGAATAAGATAAGATTTCATTTGGGGGCCTGGTAGTGACCCTGAAACAAATCAAGATTATCTGACAATGTGGAGAAAATGTACAAGTTTCTATGTTTTAAAAATAAATGCTGAAGTCAGATGTAGATGCTACTTATTTCTCATTCATTCAACTAGTATCCCTGGATTGACCCGATGCCAATTTTCAATTGTAGCCTTTGAGATGAGAGAATATTTATCTATTTTGGCTTGTGATCGCTTGGATCACATAAAATGGTGTCCTTTCTCCCATTCTCAGCCTCGCCAACAAGTCCATGTCCTTATTAAAACAGTATGTAAAGTGGCTGAAGCAAAACTTTGCTTCAACAGAAAAAGAATCCTAGAAAAAGAAAAGGGATGAAAGGTCTGCTAGTTACTTCTGCCCATGGACTCAAGAGCTTAAGGGCATCAAACCCAGAGCAATGTGGTTCTGAAGCATTTATGAAGTAAACCTTGGTGAGCTGCAGTTCTATTTGTGTTTACATCAATTAAAATGGTAAAGTTCAGAATGATTATGCAAGCTCTAATTTTGTTCAAAAAAGACTTTATTTTCCATATTATTTTTGGCAGTACTTCTACAAATATTTTAAAGATTAATTTTGTTTCTTCTATGTTTGAATGTTTAATGAATGCATATTTGGTTAGCCTTCTCCTTAACCTTAGCCAAACCTAATGAAGGCTTCACTTTTGGTCTTTCTCACTAAGAACTTGTATTCATAATCTCCAGACTAAAGCATTCACTTCAGGATTTATCATATAAGACATTAAATGTCACTTATGACAACTCAGACTAACAATCATAGAAAAAATAATAGAAGATGATAGCAAAGCAAATACTCTCTGCCCTTAGTTTACTCCTGAGACTGTGTGGTATTTATCTTTAGACCGAATGTCTGTGTTTAGCTATGGAAGGACACTGGCCATTGGCTGTCATCCTGGTTGACCTCTGGGATAGAGCTGACTTCTTATGATGAGAGACCCAGACCCAAAGAAATCTATGTCTCTTCTGATGTTCAGTGTCTCTTGTCTTGCTAGCCCAAATTGGAACATTTTGTGAATCTACTTTTCTGACTCATCTCAAACACTTTACATGGAAAAACAAAAGGTGTAACAAGCAAGTCCACTTTGATGATGTGACCCAGGCCAGTGAGCCATCTGCTCTGGGTCTCCTATTACAGTGCATTACATGAAAGAATTTACACTGTGGTCAGAATCAGGAGACCTGGATTTGTCTTCTAGCTTTGCTGCTTCCTGGTGAGTCTTCTAACCTCTACTGGCTTCAGTTTCTTTAACTATAAAATGCAAATAATAACTTCCCTCCAGACCATTTATGAGTTTGATGAGCAAGTAGAACCACATAGTCCTCTAAACCATACTTTCTAGTCTAGAAGTTTCCAGAGCATAAAAATCCCAATATTCATTCAGGAGGAAATGTCAAATTTTACTTGGCTTCATGTTTTTTTTCAAACAAAGTCTATCCATACTAGTATTCCATACAGTGTTGAACTCTCTAAAATATTTTACAAAATTTTTAGAAAAAATGAGACATTATCAATCTACATATTTCAAATGCTTTCTTAACTATCAGTAGTAGCTAGAAAGGGATTATGGATTTCTCTCCTATTCTTTGCCCTAAGGACCCTGTCCGGTCCTTGCAGGTCTCTTTAGCTCTGAGATCTTATTGGAGAAGGAACTTCCAGTGCTTCGCATAACTTGTAAAACAGCTCTAAATTATTCAAAATTTCACTCAGTCACACCTCAGGAATGCTTTAGTGCATTAGTGCATGCCTGCCGCTGTTGGAGTGCAGCTTTCAAGGTGACAAAGTTCTTGCTCTGATGGACAAAAGGCACTAAAAGTATATAAGCTCTTCAGTATCACCTGAGTAAATCAACATTTACTACATGTGAGAAAATAAGTTTTCCCCAATCCTTTAAATACTCTTTAAATCTCCCTTTCCTCTGAAAAGATGAGGCAAATTTTTTTTTTGTCTTTCTTTCATTCTCCAGCGATTAATTTTTAAATAGAGACTCAGCAGGGTCAGGGATGTAGCTCAGTAACTTAATGCCTGCCTGGCAAATGTGAGGTCCTGTGTGCAAATCCAGCACAAAAAAAGTGACTAGAGATTCATGAACTAGTCCTTTCTCAGGGTTTTTTCAGTTGGCCTAAGATGAATATCCATTTTACACCTATTCCCTCTGTCTCCCTGTCTCTCTGTTTCCCTGTCTCTCTCTGTCTCTCTGTCTCTCTGTCTGTCTCTCTCTCTCTCTCTGTCTCTCTCTCTGTCTCTCTCTCTCTCTCTTTCTATCTCTTTCTCAATTCTGTTGCAGGGATGGAACTCAGGACCTTGTGCTTGTGAGTCAGGCACAGTGCCATTGAGCTACCTTCCTGGTCCATCTATTCTCTTTTGAAATGATAAACTCAGAAGGCCCTCATAAGGGCTGGTTATAAAAATCAAAGAGAGTAAACAGAATCACTACATTCACCAAATAGCATAGACTTCAGTTATTTTTTTATTTTATTTATGATTTTTCTGTTGACCAACATTGGCTTGGAGTACTTGTTTTAAGTTTTAATTTTAGTTCTTCCTTATGGAGTTTATTGGTACATTTAGATAAACATCATGATCACGTTCAATGTTGAGAATTTGTACCTGTACATGATGTATCTTAAGTCTCATTTTCTGAACCTTGTCCCGTCCTTGGTGTTCAAATCACATTTTTACATCTTCAGAGAGAGAAGTGA
>PVIC010006800.1:22135-53165 GCA_004025085.1 Thryonomys swinderianus
CTCTCCCTCCCTCTCTGTCTCTCTCTCTCTCTGTTTGTTGGCTTATCATTTTTCTTCCTGTCTCTCTCTTTCTGTATAGCTTATATGCCATAAAATTCATTTATTTTTTGTATGTAATTCAATAACACTTAGAAAATGTACAAACTTATGTAACAATCAACTCAAAACTAGTTTAGAATGCACTTCCATTTTCCCCAAAAGATCTCTCCTGTTTTGTCTGCATTTATGTTTTGTTTACAATCAATATTAGTTGCTATCCTGATACCCAGATGACCATTAATCTACTTTTTATCTACAGGTTTGCCTTTACTAGATTATTTCATTGACACAGAATCTTAAATTGTACAAGGGTTTTTGTGTGTGTGTGTGTGTGTGTGTGTGCACGTGCTCACATGTTGCTTCTCTCCTAATGCTTCTATCGGTTATTAATATTGTATTGTAAGGATGCATCACTTTTATACAGCCATTTATCCACTGGTAAATATTTTTATCAACTAAGGATAAGGTTGCTATGAATATTTTCATACATACTTCTGGGTCTCAACTCTCAAATTACAGTTTCCATAGTTGAGTTATCTATGTGTTGGACACTTTCTCCTAGCTTTTGAAGCTTATTGAGGGACTGAGATTTAGATATAGAGGTACCACTTCTGCCTTGGAAGAACAAGGGCCAGAGTTTGATCCCCAGTACCAGAAAACAAAAAGAAACTTGTTATTCTTTAAAATACATGTATATGTATTATAGGTGCACACATGAATCCATACAGATATCTACAAGCCATTGAGTTGGCCCTCTGTATTAAAGAGACAGAAAATTTCACAGAATAACGAAGAGTTGTGAGATAATATAAAATTATCTACTATACATATGATGGGAGTCCTAGAAGGAAAAGAGAGAAAACACAAATAAATAACTGAAAAATAAACATAAAATAAAGAATTTTTATGGACAAAATTCATTAAACTGAAGCCTCACAGATTTATAAGAAATATTCCCTGAAAAAAAGCTGATAATAATAAAAAGGTCTAAAATGATAGAACTACTGGTAAAAAAATGAATATGACAAGTATGCAAAAGTCTTAAAGAAATACACACTATAAATTGTAACATACAACTGACCTTCTAAATCCAGCTGCTATGCATCGTAAATTCAAAATATTTAAAATCATGTCTGTACAGAACATGGATAATTTTCATGTCACTGTTCCCTAAACAATACTTCATAATAACAATTTATATAACATTAACTTTTTATTCGGTAATATAGGTCACATAGAGATCATTAGGGTATATGGAAAATGTTCATGGGTCATGCACAGATGTTATTGTGCATCTTACCTAAGGGGCTTAGGCAGTTGCAGAATTTCATATCCTTGACAAGGGCCAGTTCCTGTAGCCAGTTCACTGAATATACGAAGGAATGACTGTATTTACTGCATTCTTTAATCTCTTAATGCAGAGTCAGTGTTTTAGAGCACTTCTCAATTTCTAGTGAAGAAAGAGCAAACATAAACGATGAAGCTTCCCAGTGACAGTAGCCACTGCAAACAAATGTGAGGCCGAGCGGAGTCCTTTTGCTTGTTCACTTCTGAGGTACCTAGTCTCCTATGGGGCTCACAATTAGGGAAAGAGGTGATAAGGAGAGGGAGGGGCGGAGACACAGTCAGTCAGTTCCTGCAGGCTGTATGTAAGGAGGGGGGGAATGGGACACAGTCTGCACTTTTGCCAAATGTGCACTCATACCCTGGTAGTTGTTTTACATTTTTTTTTTTTTTTTGAGATAGGGTCTCACTTTATAGTTCAGGCTGGCCCTGAGCTCACTATGTAGCCCAGGCAAGCCTAGAACTCAGCAGTCCTCCTGTCTCTGCCTCCCAAGTGCTGGGTTTTCAGGCTTGAGCCACCAAGCCCGGCATCTATGGTATGAGGCACTGATTGCCAGTGGGCGTACCACACCCAGTATTGTTGTATGTGGTTATCGGGGATTGAACCAGGGACCTTGGACTTGAGAGGCAGGCGCTGGAACCACTGAGCCAAATCTCTGGCCCTTTTTTTACATTCTTAATTATGCTAAATATTTAGGACCCTCTTAAAAAAACATTTAAAATTTACTTAGTTTATGTGTAATAAAATTAGGGTGATAATTCATACTACTCATAAAAAAGAGCAAATTGAAGTGTGTGATTGCAATGCCAAGGATTTCAATACAATTAAGTCTCCCTAACTGTCCAGTAGGAGAACATGTCTTTCAGATGTCCTGAAGTCTCCACACTCATCCTATAAGAAACTCAAAGGTATATTTGAAGGGCTACAAAATCAGCTCCCTGACTGCTTTTCTTCTCCCTCATCAAGGAGAATAAAAATTCAGCTCTGCAAAGTTGTATTGAGCTTTTGCTATTTTGAGAGGATCCAAAGATATAATAAACAAGGTAACATCTGGCCCTACAGTGTTCTTATATAGTTATATTAAGGAGAAAACAAGAAAAGCTGGGAATGCCAACTAAAGACTAGTTTTCTCTCTATGTCAGGGACTTTTTGGTCTGGGTGGCCACCGTAAGTATAACAGTAACTACAATTTGTAATAGCTAGTACAATACTAAGTGCCATTTTGTGTTTTAAATGCTTTTTTAATAGCACAAGTTCCATTTCTACAACAAGCCTACAAGGTAACTACAAGTAGAGGCTACATTATTATGCAATAATAAAAACAAATAAGAAAACACCCCATAACCTCAGTGACTCAAAAAACAAAATGTTTTATTTTTGTACCATATTATACACCTACTAGAGCTAGGCAGTCTCCCAGGAATCCTGGCTGATGGAGCTTCATTTTTAACACATGCCTCCATGATTGCGGGGAAGGAAAAGTGCACATGGCAAACGGGGGCACTTAGCACAGCTTTCACTTGGCAACAGGTAAAACATACCCCATGTCCTCATTTTTATCAGAAAAGCAAATTACACTGGCCTCACCCCATTTTATGAAGTTGGAAAATATAATCCAAACCTATGGCCAGAGTACAGAAAAACTTAAAAATATTTTATGGATGATTTTAGATTTATCACAAAGTTCTTATCCACCCTACCCAGTGTCTCCTAATTTTTAACATCTTCTAAAAGTCTTTAAGAGAAGCATGTATTTATTTGTAATAAAGGAATGAGATATTAAAACTGGGCTTAGCAACTTACTGTGTCTTCATGACATTTGTTCTATTTAATTTTCTCTTTTAGATTTTTTTAAGATTTCATGCATAATTCTACATTTTCATTAGGAATTATACTTTCACTTGTTTTATTGGTTATATAGATTAATGGGTTTCACTCGGGCAGATTGCTACATGTATATAACATACTTTGATCATTTTCATATCCCCCGCCACTTCCCTGTCCCATCTCCCAAATCTACTTTCACATATATTTTTTTTTGAGACAGGGTCTCACTTTGTAGTTCAGGCTGGCCCTGACTCACTATGTAGCCCAGGCAAGCCTCAAACTCAGCAATCCTCCTGTCTCTGCCTCCGGAGTGCTGGGATTACAGGCATGAGCCACCACGCCCGGCACTTACTTTCACATATTTTTGAACCAAAGTTCATTACATATATTTTTCTAAATTCTGTTTTCCTGTTTCTCAGTTTTTTCCCCATTTCCTTCATCACTTATTTCCTATGTCTTGACCCGTAATAGTCTCTCCTTTACTTTCTTTCATTGTATTTAGATTCCATAATGAGGAAGACACACAATGTTTTTCTCAGTCTGGGTTATTTCACAGAAAATAATGTTCTCCAAATGCATCCATTTTTCTGGAAAAAAAATTCTTTATTCCTGAATAATATTCCAGTGCATATGCATACCACATTTTCTTTACCCATTTATATGTTGATGGGCCCCAAGGCTGATTTCATATCTTGGCTATTGTGAATTGTGATACAATGAGTGTGAGTATGTTGCTATCCCTGTTGTATGCTGACTTTAACTCCCTCAGATACATACCAAGGAGTGATATAGCTGGATCAAATGGTAGATCTATTTTTAGTGTTCTGAGGAACCTCCATACTGATTTCCATTAGTGGCTATACTAATTTATATTCCCAACAGGAGTGTAGAAGTGTTTTTCTCCTGCATCCTTGCCAACATGTATTGTTTTGTTTTGTTTTGTTTTCTCTTGGCAATGGCCATTCCAACTAGCGTGAAATGGAATCCCAATGTAATTCTGATTTGCAATTTCCAAATGGCTAAATACATGGAATACTTTTTATATATTTGTTGGCCATTTGTACTTTTCTTTTTAAAAGTGTTTATTTAATTTGCCTGTGGACTAACTGGGCTATTTGATTGTTTGATGTTAAGTTTTTTTTAATTCCTTACATATTCTAGGTGGTAATCCTACAGTTTTTTCACCACGGTCTCTACTGACTCAATGGCATTTTCATTCCGATCAATATATCTTTATTGATGGAATCAATTTAACATGTGTTATAATGAGGGTCTGCAAGAGAAATAATTTAATACAGGGCGCATCATTTATAGGATTACTTCATAATAGTGACCCAAAGAGCCAAATGCACCAGAATGCAAGAAAATAGCTGCAAACTAGAAATTAAAGACCAGGGAAGTAACTCAGTCCCTGGCAAGTAGGTCCTCAGTTTGATCCCCAGTACCAGAAAAAAAAAAAAAAAAAAGTCACCAGAGACCAAAGAATCCAGCCAAGGGCGTGGATCCCACACTGATGTGCCACACAGGTCCAGTTGAAAGCCTAGAGTCCACAGCATTGTCCTCCACGAGTGGAGCCGGGGCCTGGAGCCCACAGCAATGAGTCATGCCTGTCTGTATCGAGGAGCTATACCTGGAAGGCCCAAAGGACAAAGGCAGCAGCCAGAAGCATGGCACCTATGAGGTGAAGTTTGAGCACCTGAGAGGTGAAGTTTCTGCACCTCTCGGCGGAGGGATCTACGCCGGAACCAGGAAGTGACCTCACAGTGAAGACTGAGCGAGCTCCATTGAGAACAGGTGCCGTCCCAAGGACGGTGAAGTCTGAGGCCCGCGCTCCTCCTTTGACTAGAGGAACAGCCAGCTTCACCTCACAAAAACCAACCACAGAAAACTTCTGCTAGAAGATCAACAGCCCCCCGCCTCGATCTTCCGCTCCAGTTTTCTTTTTATGCTGTTGGCAACAATCTTCAGGTGGGTCTTCAGCGCCGCGGCCACGCTCAGTTTAGCTGGGCGTTCTGAGTTGACCGTTAATCCACCACAGCTTGGCCAATGTACTTTCTTTAAATTATTGAAGTATTGTTCCTTCTAGTTCTTTGGATTTTTCTTATAGGTACTGTGTAGTTTTCCAATGTTAATTCTGTCATCTTCACTCTGGGAAAGGCCATTTCTGTTAGCTGTTTTATTTCTGGGCAGGAGTCACACTTTCTCATTTCTTTTAGAAACGGTAGCTACACTGGCGACGTGGATTTGTTTTCCCTTATCATGTGCTCTATTCGATACAAATATTTAACTTTGTGTTAATATTAGTAAAGGTATATGGCAGGGCACACAAATTTGAAAGTCCAAAGCTTTTCAACTTTGTGTTTTAAAAATTTAAGTTTCCATTTTAACTTAGAGATTTCTTTTTTTCTGTACTGGGAATTGAAACCAAGACTCTCAAATGAGAATGTATGCCTAGACTGTTTTTTGTTTTTTTTTTTTAATTTTGAGACAATTTCTCAGTAAGTAACTAACTAGTTGCCCAACCTGGGTTAAAACTTGTAATCCTCCTTTAGCCTCCAGGGATTCAAGGATTCGAGGTGTGTGACACTGTACCCAGCTTTAGTTTGGAGAATTAAAAAAAAATATGTTTGGGAGAAGCAGAAAAAATAATGTACTTATGGTTACTTTCAACCATGGTAGCGAAAGAATCACTTGGATTGAGAAAAAGAGCGATGGTATGATTTAGAAAAAGAGAAAAATGATGGGGCCGTTGAAAATGAGGGATCTGGGAACTGATTGCACAGAAGGGTGTTTGAAGGGTAGGGAGAGAAGGCAGGAGTCTGTCAATGAGTAGGGAAGGTCTGTAGTAGGAATCTAGGTAGAAAGGGCTCTGGATAAAGATACAGGCTCTCCTTTGCCCCAAGGTGAGTAGAAACTGCTCAGGAATGTCTATGCTTATTTTTCCTAGGCATAAAAAAGGAGCAAAGGTAGGCTGGAAGGAGCTGTGTGGTCAGGATCATGCACTATCTCAAGAGTGATCTGATTGTAGCTACTTCCCAAAAGCAGCACTCCCCCCCCCCACCTTTGGGCAGGGATGACTCAGGTCCAGATAGCAAAAGATACTTGGCTCTATATGAAACTGTAAAATTTAGATGCATTCATGAATCACAAAAACTTTGAATAAACATTAAATTGTGATATTGAAAAGGGAAGAATTTTTAGTGGATTTTATTGATGCATTTTATACATGTATTATCATCACATTCCTCATTGAGAATTTGTGTCTGTACATGACACATCTTGATTCTCATTTTTTCCCATTCCACTGCCTTCCCTAAAACCACCACTCCTACAAGTCATTTTTTTACCATCCAATTTTTTCTTTCCCTTCTTTACTTTCCCCTACCCCCTCTTTCTCTTTTCCTTTTGAACATTTTAGGAAGGATTTTTGAACACAGGAATAATCAGGAGAACATGGTGAAAAACAGTAATGAGATAGGACTCATTCCACCATATAGTACAGTATATTATATAGCCTCCCTATTAAAGCAGATTATTGTTAGCAGAGGACCATCTAGACACATCCAAGGAACAAAAAAAATTCTGTAAAATAGTCCCAATTTCATATATAAATCTGAAATGCCGTAAGGATAATTCTGAGTTCATGCACAAAACTATAGGCTTATAAGTGGTTTGGATACAAGTAAATATTTTATAATCAAGTTATCAAATTGAATACATTCCTTATATTGCAATCTAGAATAAATTCCAAATAGAGTAGATATTGCAAGGTAAGGTAAAACAAAAAATAAGGAGGACAAGAAACATAGGAGATATGCTGTGATGGCTGACTTTCCTCAGATCTGGAGAAAGGCAAAATTCTTTCCTAATAGTGAAGGCAATTCCACATTCAAGTTTTAAAAATGACAAATGAATGCATACTATTTATAATAGATCAGAGTGAAAGTAACCATCCTAATATAAAGAACTTCTAATCATAAGGAACATGATAATTACAGTTTTTAAAGGGGTCAACAATAAGCCATGGACAAATGACAGAAAATAAGATGAGAATTGCCCTTACATATATGAAGCTGCCCTTTCATATAAGATGAAAATTGCCCTTCTAAAAGTAAGGAACACAAATTTTCAAACATTTAAAAGGTGCAAAAGATCGGCTATCAACAGATGACAGGGAATAAGATGAAATTGTCCTTACCCATAAAACATAACTAATCTCTCATAATAATAAAAATACAAATGTAAACACTAATTTTTAATTCTTCTAATGAAGGCTAGCACTTCAGTATCACATCATACTCTCAGCGTAGTTCCCTTATAGCTCTTACCACAGTATGACCTATATTACAACTTGCAAACCTGGAGAATCGGGGAAGTTATTCCTCCCACACATTCTCCATCTTACCAAGGGCAAGATCGTGTTGTTGTTGTTTTCATTCTAGAACTTGTATTTACCTGATTTGTACCTTTGATTAAAGCCTCATTTAAATATTTAGCATAATGAAAACCAGCTTACTTTATCCTTTCCTCTGAGATCCAACGAGCTAGCGAATAAATACAGAGATTTGTGGCTAGGTATTCATGTTCAGTTCCTGCCTCTGTATCTTACAGGTGTGTGACATTGAGCAGGTCATTTATATTCTCTGTGTTTTTATTTCTGCTAAGTAATGATATATACAAAAATAGCAACCTACTATGAGGATTTTTATGAGAAATAAATTATTTATTACATATAAAACTCTCACAATAGTATCATCTTATAGGTTTAAGTGCTACATAAATATTTTCCATTATTTTAAGTCAGGGAAATAGCATGAATTTACAATCCAAAGAGGGCAACCCAAAGAGATTAGAAAATACTAGGAAATGATGATTAAAGGAAATAGGGTGATGTTGAGGGTTAGGGGTCTGATTCTTTTTCTCATTTTTACCTACTTACTTCCAGTAGGAAGTTATAAAAACAATTACTTTTGCATATTGAGGAAGCAATTTGGTTCCTTTCTCACTTTCTAGAGTTTAGGTAACATGATTTCCTCACTGTTGGCTTATGAAACTCATAAGCTTGGAAATTGAACTCACGTTGTATTTTGATAGGCAAGTTTCCAAGCATTCCAAACTGTCTGCGTTAATCAGTGAAATGTTGGGAAAATTGGGATCATGTGCTACAGCTTGGGACTTGTCACCTTGCTACACAGCCACACCTGTTGAATATCATTCTTTGGCTGAGTTGACGTGGGGAGCAAATGCTGGTCCTTCTATTCTTCCAAGGAATGACTGACACATTTGGCTACAACTTCCCTAAAATTTCTTTCCTCTCAAAATATTACTAGCAGTCATATAATAATAGTATTATTTGATATAAAATATTAATGCCTCTTAACCATATATAAAGTGTGATTAGAAATATACATTTGGAAAGCAAGGCAATCTCTGAAGCTGTGGAAATGAAGGCAAAGATGCCCTGAAGACCTCTGGGAGTCAGAGATGCTAGGAATATGGATACTGTGCTGAAGAAAGTGCATCCCGGGGTGTAGCCAGCCCAAGAGAAAGGCTACGTATGCTTTAAAGGGTAAAGCCATAGATGTGGGGCAGCCCAAGCTCTTTGGAACTTAGGTCTCACCACCATGTGCATGGATACTGCACATGAAGCTCTAATGCTTAATGTTTGCCCTTCTGCTCTTCAGATTTGCTTTGGTCTGAGTACTTACCCTGTGCCATTATACTTTGGGATTATGTAACTTGTTTTTCATTTTCATAGGGGTTCACAGGTGAGTGTTTTCTTGAATGTCAGGAGACCTGGTCTTGAGCTTTTTAGCAATGCTGGAGTTGCTGAGACTGTGGAAAAGGGGGCCATCTGAGGATTACTTTAAATTTTATGTAGGATAACTGTATCATGTTAGATGGAGTAGCAACCTTGTGTTTATTTAGAGACTAGTATGATTTCAGGAAATGTGTTTTGCTGTCAAGTTGACAGTGTATGGGATGTGAAGTTCAAGGTGGAGTGGCAATTTGGTTGGCTTTGGTACGTATCTGAAAGATTTGTGTGGCAGGCCTGGAGGGTTAGCTCAGTGGTTCCGGTGCCTGCCTCGCAAGCGCAAGGACCTGAGTTTGATCCCTGGTAACCACATATAATGCTGGACGTGGAGACATTCCCACCAACAATCAACACCACATACCATAATACCGGACGTGGTGGCTCACGCCTGTAATCCCAGCACTCGGGAGGCAGAGACAGGAGGATTGCTGAGTTTGCGGCAGCTTGCCTGGGCACCTTAGTGAGCTCAGGGCCAGCCTGAACTACAAAGCGAGAAAAAAAAAAAAAAAGATTTGTGTGGCACACTTCTGGGTGTGTCTGTGTAGATCATGGAGATGTGACCTTGGAGTCTGTATCTGGCCTTCGTCCCTTGGTCTCTGGTGTTGTTCCCCTGCTCTGCTTCCTAGCCACAAAGAGCTGGCAGCTTTACTCCAGTATGGCCTCTCGCCATGATGTTCTTGTCTTAAAGACTGTCAAGCCTATACTGTCAACTATGAGTTAAAGTAAACCTCTTTTCTTTTGAATCATGAGTGTCAGGTATTATGTTCCAGCATTGTATTCCAGGTATCGTGACCAGGGCCCTATAAAAATAAGTCTCAAAGTGAGCTTTCTGTTCTCCTCTATTGTAAGCTTCTTCTATGTATTATATCTGGTGTTACATGCCAATTATACCCATTGGTGAATGGAAACTATACAATGTACAAGAAGAGGAAGAAAAGTCTGCTGAAGCCCTCTAAGGACTGGATCCAATCCCTGCTCATATATAAATATTCCTGTCATCCAAGCAAACTTTGGGTCAAAGTTATGAATAATCACTTGCTTTAAAGATAAGTTAGAATCACTCACTTTATTTTTAACAAATCCTAAAAGAAAACAAAACCATACAATCTGGAGGAAATTTTAGAATTCAGTATTGAAATTCAGGTCAGTTCCTATTAAGTAGGTATGACTAGTTACAATTCATTTAAAGTACCTCTTCTGTTAAGAATTAGCAGATAGGGTAAACTGAGTCTAAATTCAAGGCTGTAGACTGCAGGAGCAGGAGCAACCTCATGTGACAGGGAGGGGAGGCAAACTGGACCAGGTGTGGAGAATGGGCTAAGTGTAGCAACTGATTCTGTGACAAGAGTTCTTACCCTTAGGAAACAGGGCTCCAGTCAGGAATGTGTAGACTGATGATCAAGTCAAGAAAGCATTGACTGGGGAAATGAGAACCCACATTAGAGTGACTCTGGCAATATAGAAAGGAAATTGAATTGACCCTTTCTTATAAGACATCTCACTGAGCAAAGGCTGACTCAGTACTTACCTGCTAAACTACCAGAAGGCTCTTTGTGCTCCCTTCTCTATGGAAAAAAGGGGCCCATGCTGACACTGAGCCAGGCCATGGGGGAAAGAGATTAGGTGAGTCTGGTTTCTAAGCTCAGATGCAAAAAAAACACATGGTAAATCCAGGACAGGCTTTAGAGAAGTCACTTCCCCTGTTTGTATTTATTCCCCCACCAAGAGCTACGCTGTGCAGTAGACCTGACTAATGGGAGACATTTGGGCTGTTGACTAAGCGCCATCTTGCCCACTTTCTGGTTCCCCGCCCAGCACTAGGCCCATATTATTCGCTTTCCTTCACCACACTCACTCACGGAATCCTCACGTAGGAAATGCTAGAAATAATACCAGTGGTTTGAGGCAGAAATCTAAACAGAATGTCTAGAACAGAGCAGGTGCTTAAAAATTAATACAGGCTGAACAGTATTAATCTAAAACTGCAATATGTTATCAAATCTAAAAATGTGAGCAACATCTTTGCAAATATTCTAGCGTGGCTTTCCCCCCAGCTCCAAAATCTGAACCACTTCTGGTCCCTACCATTTCAGATAAGGTTTGTTCCACCTGTAATATTTACTTTGGGGTCACTTAGAGAGCTCAAAAATTTTTAAGCATTTCCCCTCTTTCATTCCAAGTGATTCAATGAGGTAAAATATATCCTTATAATTTCTATATTTATACTTTTAAATTTAAAATTAACTTATGCATGTACTTAGTAACTCAGCTGTTAAGATGCCCCCATCGTAGAGTTATGAAAAGGTGTCTGTTCACATCACCATATGCTGTGAAATATCACACAGCCTCTAAAGAGTGGGCTTCTCAGCTGACTTGAAAACATGGCCAAGATGTATGTGTAATATGACTCCATTGTGTGAACAAAGGACTCAGACATAACCCATAACTATTTTATAGGATACACAATACTTTTTAACTGGAGTACATGTAAGGAGTGATATAAATATGTGAAAGATTAGAAAATAAAGAATTTTAATTTTTCACCTTACACTTTGGTATCTGAATTGGAATCCTGAGCATTATCATTTAAAAATAATGGCACTCCATATTTGTTTTTTCTTTAAATAATTGAAATACTTAATGTATATCGAAAATGCAGTAAATAAAAAGCCACATTCAGCCCCAAACCTTATATTTACCGTGTTAAAATTTGCCACCTAATAAAGAGTAGGCATGCTATTACTGTGCATTCACATGGAGGGAAACTGAGGCTTACAAAATCACAGCAACTTGTACCACGCACTTGATTAATAAATGATGAGATTTAAGCGTGAACCTGTGGCAACCCAAAAGCATTAAGATATATTCCATTAAATAGTGAGATCTTTAATAACTGAGTAGGTTTATCCTATTTCACTCTGCACAGTTGTGAGTTGAATTCTGTCCTCCAAAAAGATGTGTTTGAATTTTACTCTTCAGTACCTGTGAAGGTGATCTTGTTTGGAAATAGGATCGTGGAAGATGTTATCACATCAAGAGGTGATCACACTTGATTAGGATTAGCTCTAATTAAGGCTGAGGAGAAAGTGGCAGACATTACAAGGGAAGAAAGATGGAACCAGAGGTTGGACTATGCAACTCCAAGACAAGTTTGCTGTGGATTGCCAGCAAACATCAGAAACAAAGTAGCATTAAAAAAAGAATATTCCTAGGGACAGAGAATTTGTACTTCCTGCCTCCGAAGCTATGAGATAATAAATTTCATTGTTTTGAACCATCCCAGTTTGTGGTACTTTATATAGCAGCCCTGGAAAACCAATAAACTTATTCAGCAAATTTATGTTGAACGTTTAGCAAAATAGTTGGAAATATGCATTCTTGAACCAAATCTTTGTGCAGTCCCTGCTTCTCCTACTAACTGCAAGATTTAGTGAAAGTTTTAATGTCTCTGTTTCAGCTCCTCCTTTGTAAAATGCTTCTAATAATAGACCTTAGTCATGTGAATTTTTGTGAAACAGGCATGAGTTAATACATGTGAAGCAGTTAGAAGATGAATATAATGCATCATGTTGATGTACAACAAGTACATCCAGACACTAAAGTCATCTTCATCCTCAGGAATGACTCCTTTGTTAATAAATAATCAATTTTTAAACATTTATATTGTGTCTGAGATGGCCAGGTAAACTTATTTTCATGCAATTCTGTGTTCCAAACATTTAAGATGATAGATAAAATATTAGTAGAAGGCAAAAGCCAGGAAAATAGCCAGATCAAAAAAAGATAATTATTTATAATGTGAAAAATGAATGAGGTTTAAACACATATGACAATTTTGCTCTGAGGGACAAGGCAGTATAAACCATCAAAATGAAAATTAGCAGTTTGAATTAAATAAAAATGACTTTATGACATACCAAAGGCTCTGATGAAGCTGAAGAAAAATGTAGGAGTCTATTTAAAGGCTTCATTGTTCTGTCATTTAGAGCAACATGTATAAGCCTGGTTTTGAGTAAAGTGCACCGAGCACAAAAAGGCAAATACTGCTTGAGCTCACGTACATGCCCGGTCTGGAAAGTCAGAATCTCAGCGACTGCGAGGCTGGCCCATGGGGGGAGGGGCGGAAAAGTGACTGCTGGTCAGAGGGCGCAAAGTGGCTCCCAAACAAGAGCTGTGTATGAGTGAGCACTCCACAATATTTACTTACCACTTTTTGTGTGCCCTAAATATATGTGATTATTTTTAATTAAATAGAAATTCAATACTCTATGCAGAAACTTGCTCTTTATAATGTGGAAAACTACCTAACATTGGAATCAAATTTTTCTCATCTCTCACTCTCCAAGTTCAGTTTTGAAATAAAGTTCCTCAGAGGAAGAAGTAGCAATGACCAACAACTATATGAAAAATGTTGAATGTTCCTAGCAGTTAGGAAAATGAATATTGAAACAACACTAGCATTCCATCTTACACCCGAAGAAATGGCCATCATCAAGAAGTCAAAATATAATGGACACTGGTGAGGCTGCTAGTTCAACTGTTGTGGGAATCAGTATGGGGATTTCCCAGAGAAATGAAATTAGAAATTCCATATGATCCAGCTATCTGCCTCTGGGTGTCTTCTCCAAAGAGCCGAAGATGTCATGCTGCAGTGATACACGTGTACCAATGTTTATAGCAGCACAGTTCTTTATAATTCTTTAAATCCGGAAGAAGCCTATGTACAGATGATTGAATAAAAACAATATGTTATCGGGCCAGAGATTTAGCTCAGTGGTTCCGGCGCCTGCCTCGCAAGCGCAAGGTCTTGAGTTTGATCCCGGTAACCACATAGAATGCTGGGCGTGGTGACTCACGCCCACCAGCAATCAATACCACATACCACAGTGCCAGGCATGGTGGCTCACGCCTGTCATCCCAGCACTCGGGAGGCAGAGACAGGAGGATTGCTGAGTTAGCGGCGGCTTGCCTGGGCTCCATAGTGAGCGCAGGGCCAGGCCGAACTACAAAGGAAGACCCTGTCTTAAAAGAAATATATATATATATATATATATATTATCTATACATAATGAATACTATATGGCTATGAAGAAGGACAAGTTTGAGACATTTGTAGGAAAGTGGATGTACCTAGAAAATGTAATGTTGAGTGAAATCAATCAGACCATAAGCTTTAATACTGGATAGTATCTCTCACTGGAGTGAGGCAAAGTACAGCACAATAAGAGATTGATAAAAGGAGACCAGGGAATAGATCTCTTGCAAATGGGAAGAGGACCAAGAGGCTGAGGGTGAGGGCAGCGGGGAGGGGGAAGGGAAGTAAGTACAGTAAAGGTGTGCAGTATACAGGAAGCTGGTAACCTAATGAATGTAAACATTGTATGTCATAAATTGAGCTAAAATGAATAACACCAATAAGAATGAAAATGGGGAAAAGAAATTCAGAGGACAAGGAAAGGAAATGGGAAGGGGATTAAAGAAATAATAGGTCATATTATGTATGTAAACCCATTGCCTAAAATGACTATAAACAACAAGTAGTGAAAACAGGTACTAATTTTTAAAACCACAGGAAAACTCACTACATGAACTTTTCTAAACACCCAGACCTACAGCTCAGTACAAATTAAGCAAGAGAAATATATCTATGGAAATTCAGGAATAATTTTGCAAGTGATATGCTAAGAAAGGTTAGATTATGAAGAATTCTGCACATGAAGATAACTTGGGGGCTTCACTTAGGAGTTATGGCATTTTAAACTTACCTTAATCTTTGAAATCTTGTGTTTAAAAAAAAAGAATTTTATGTTTTCAGTATCCAAGAGAAAGGCTTTATCTCTTTGGAGATATCGACTATGCTTTGATAACTGTTTGGAACAAGTGATAACTCACTTTGCATAGTGCTCAGACAGGTCCGAACAGATCGCAGACCATCCGCTATTATCGCTAACTAGTAAAAGCCGAGCCGTTCCTGCCTTCACATCATCAGACCCTGAGCACCGGGGTCCTGCCATCAGTCACAGTCAGGTGCAGGCCGGGTAAGATGAACCTCGTCCGCTCTCCCTGCCATCTCCATCCATCACTGCGGCAGGGAGCTCCACAGACGCAAGGGGCAGCTGTAAGTCGTGCAGAAAATGAACCCGGAGTGAGAACTTGGGGGACACGCGTGCTTGTCCCAACTATGTTATAAAAATAATAGAATTTTAGGACGTTAGCATTAAAGAGAGCCATAGATCATCCTGCCCAGGGCCATCACTTAAAGATGACATTCAGCATGAGGAAGTGACTTGACCAATGCCATTTGCAAACCATCATCAGTTATTTACTGAGGAAAAGATGGATAGCGGTGAGAGGTGTCTGTCCCCACATACAAATCCTGACTTGGAGGCTTGGACGCATCACAGATCACTGACACCATTTCACAGCCAATTGATGATGTCTTCCAGTGTTGCTAACTTTTAGAACATTAAATGGGGTTCCTGTAACCCCTCTCTGCCCTCATGTTTATTTTGGGAATGGAACAAAATAGGAGCATATCCTAATTTGGTCTCTTTTGCTTTTGGTCATGCCAATGCTCACTTTTTCCTTCTGTCTTATGACTTTCATGAAGAGTTTGTCATCATCCTCAGACCATTGGAAACATTAAATCTAATTGTTGCATTATCTTGTCTTATAAGATGTTATGCAAAAAAAAAGATGTTATGCAAATGTAGGGGTAAGTGGAGATTGTTTACCTATAGTTTGATAGACTTAATTATTCTATTTGGTCCCTGTTACCAAAATTTCATGTGCTTGTGTGTGTGAGTTTGTAAAGGTAGACAAAGGTGGAGGCAGACAGGGCAGGGAAATACACAGGAAGCACCCAGACAGAAGTAAAAACAATATGGAAAACTACCTAACAGGTAGATAGGGGAGAGGGAGCAGGATTGGAAGACAAATTTTAATTTCATAATTTGAACTAAATCCAGTAGAGACTCCCTTACAGGGATAAAACAAACAAGCAAAACCCCCAAAGAACAGAGATCTGGATGTTCTAAGGTATGCCTCTTCTCAAAGCAAATTACATTGAATATCTTTGTGATTCAGAAACTCTTCACTCATATCTTTCCTCTGTCTCAGTAGAGGAGTTTTGTGGTTCTTGAGAGCATTTGCTGATTCCAGCCCTTGTGGATGTTAAATGTATGTATCATTTAACACTAGTAAAACCCAGCTCCAATCAGCCATGGTTACTGTGTAATGTCACTACAGGTTTGTATTTCTCATATTGGGAACACAATCTTAGTTCTTGAGTCTGTGGCCTTAAAACCACAGTGTAAGTATTCATAGAGTATTGATTTAAAAATAAATATTTAGGGAAGGGGGTATTAACCTGTGTAATAACTTAAACTGTATGCATATCAAATAGACAAATTATTGAGCAGAATACAGAGCACATCTACTTTTAGGAAAATGGTTAAGAGAAGTCTTCCTGAGCAGGCGGCTTAGGTAATCCATGGCCCCTGGGGACAAGGCCTTTGTTGTTGTACCACAAGGATTCTTGAAAAAGTAGAGAAAAACGGTTCTAAGAAATCTTGCAGTGAAATTTGACACAGCCTTACAGACTCACCACTGTCTCCGTAGAAATGTCCTAATGGGGTGCCTGAGTTACAGCATAAATGATGGACTGGAACGAAATACAACCAAGGCTGGGCTCTTGTGCTGAGGGTTCTGCTCTGCAGAGCAAAGCAGTCTGCACGCACAGAGCTAACCTGAGGCTCCTCTGTCACCTCTTCCTACACCCTGCAGTTTTACTCGCTTCTCTCCTCGTACTGCAATTTCAGTTTATTTTTTGAGTGTCGATCACTACTGGGTTTGAGCAGACTCATACTATGTCCTTCTGAGAAAGGGCAGATGCAACAAGCTCATGCAGGATGTGTCACTGACTGAACACCAGGGGGGCCGCTTGGATAATGTTCACCCAGACTTCATTGCTTCTCTGCGCTGGTTGCACCTTTTTACAGTGAATTAGCACCATACACATAATGTAAACTTAAAAATACAAGCTATTTCAAAACACTGGTTCAAATGTGGATCAATGTAACATTAATTAATTCAGTAACCACCATTTGACTTATTAGCATTGTGTACAGAGCATAGTATTTAGTAATAAAATAGTCTCTTATTTTTTTTAAGAGTAGGAAGAATGTATTGAAAGTTAGCTTCTGTCTAAAGAGTAGGAAGTGGGCCAGGAAACTGATTGCCCCCAAAATAGTCTTTTCACAGCTTTCATCTTTGAGGGGAAATCAATGAATGACAGTCGTACAGTTCATGACTTCACAGCAGAAACACGTGCAAAGTTCCCCCCAGAAAAGGCACAGAACAGGGCCCAAGAGGTCAGTCCCCAGGGAAGTAGCCCTGAGATGGATTGTTACATGCAAAACACTTATAGGAAATTCCCTTTGGTCAACACCTACAGGGAAATAGAAGATGTAGTAGAGGGAGAGGCTGGACTCTGAATGGTTGGAACTCAGCCCTCGCGTAATGCCCCGTGGTTTGCAGAACTCTGCCACTCTTGAAAATTGTCCCAGGCTTCACCAGGCATGGTGGCTCACACCTGTAATCCCAGCACTTGGGAGGCAGAGACAGGAGGATTGCTGAGTTCGAGGCTTGCCTGGGCTACATAGTGAGCTCAGGGACAGGCTGGACTACAAAGCAAGACCCTGTCTCAGAAAAAAAATAAAATAAAAAAGCCCCAGGCTGGAGCCAGAGGCTCTGAGTCCTAATCCCTTTACCTCCTCAGGCAGCACACACTGGACCAAATTTCCCTCTGCAGTAGAATATGACCTGGAGTGAAGGAGAAAGGCCTCTCTGGCTAAAGTAAATAAGACTTAGTAAGTACAGAGAGGTTAACCACCACTTCCAGCAGCCAGAGCAGTAGGAACCCCAGACCTGAAAGGGGATCAGTGCTGTGCCCTGCAGGAGTCACTGTGCCGGTGTCTGCTGGCGGCTCTCCAGTTTCTTACTTTGGTCCATCTCGCTCAGAGTAGTGGTGAGAAGTGGAGCCCCCCCCCCCCAACAGACTGCCCAGACAGGCAGCCTTAGAGGGAACAGCTGTTTCCAAGGACCCACGTATGATCATGGCTGATGTGTAGGCTAAATCCAGAAATGAGGAAACACAGAAGAAGTCTTTGTGCAAAACACCAAATAAGCTTATCTTCTGAAATTACTGGTCCCTTTGACACCCCTCCTCTCCCCCTTCAGCCAAATTATTTCCATTTCAGAGCACTATAATTTACACTTAATGATTGTGACATTTGGGTGAAAAAAGCATTTTTCTCTGTTTTTGTTTGCACTCACCTGTGCAATATAATAGCCAGAAAATTGATCCTGATAGAATTCATAATATTCTTAAGGGCTAAAAATTTTCTGATCAAACAGTCTTACTTCCTTAGCTTTTAGCAGATGCTCTTTTTTTTTTTTTTCAATTTTCTTCCAGGAAAAAGAAAGCCAAAACTTTAAAATGCTTAAAAAATGGTTTCCCTATGTGAAAGGCTACTGTTTTAAGGTTAAAAGAATATATGTACATGTGTTCAAAAACTTAGTATTTTACTCACGCCCACCAGCAATCAATACCACATACCACAGTGCCAGGCGTGGTGGCTCACGCCTGTCACCCCAGCACTCGGGAGGCAGAGGCAGGAGGATTGCTGAGTTTGAGGCTTGCCTGGACTACATAGTGAGCTCAGGGCCAGCCTGAACTACAAAGCAAGACCCTGTCTCAAAAAAAAAAAAAAAAAAAAAACAGTATTTTAAATACATGAAAGGTCACTTAGGGATGTACTTGGGTACTTGCTATAATGGATGTTCAGAGATGGTGTTCCTGTAACTCACCTTTACCTGCTCTCATCCCAACATCGGGCTAAGTCCTTTCCTTTATTTTAGAGGGCTGGGGTGGGAAACAGAGGGATTAGCTTGGAGATACGTGATAAAAAAAAAATAAACGAGACTCTGAGATGAAAAGAAAATGATAATGTCCCCAGAATATGGGGCAGAGAAAATTAACTTATGTACAGCTGAAATCTGAAAGGATAAAAGAAGACAGATGGGGAGAGAAAAATGAAAAAAATCTTGTAACAATGCCACAAAGAAAGTAGGGTTGCTGTGTCTGTTTGGTTTGATATTATTCACAACACTGGGCAGATTCAGAAAGTAATCATCTTTAGAAAGCAATCAGAAAGGACAATTTTTATAGGGAGAGCACAGAAAAAAGAATTTGAGTTATTAAAAGTAAATTACCACATGAGATTTTGATTTACCTTCTAATTTTCTTAATTTTTTTCCTCTTGGAATCATCAGCTTTAAAGATTACTGTTAAAATGAAAAGTCATATTTATGAATTGAGTGTACCTATATGTTTCATTTTTTAACATTTTAAAGAGAAATAATAGTACTGTAAAGATCTTCTTACTTATTCTTTGAGGCTCAAGCAGAGACCAGCCCTTCAAGAACCCGCATCAGGTAGCAATTGTTCTGGGGAGAAATAAAATCAATAACTAAAACAGAAACCCCTATAGTCTGTGGTGGTGAGTTCAGTTAAGATTAGTCGTGTGTTTCCCAGTATGTTCTTCCCAGCATAGTTCTGAGTTGGGGTTGACTGCAAGGACGTTCTGCTGTAGAATTGAAGGTACGAGAACGGCTTGGATCTTCCTGTACTGATGTGTGTGATGCCGAGTGCGACTCTGCTAACAGTCCTCCAGTGTTGTGGGGATCCCTGGCTCACCACATGGGGAGCATGAGCTGGACCACAGACCCTCTGGCTCCCTCTGATCTCTTCTTGTGGATTTTCTAATCTTGGCCAGAGGCATGTTCAGTAGCCACCTTCCCTTCCCAAACTAGAGGCCTCTGGAAATGAGCAACTGCTGCAGGCTCCATTTGGCCCCGAGGTCACAGTTGCTCAGTAGCTTGTTTTTCCTTTACGCACTTTGTGTCCATTTTCTCCCCACAAGTGCCTGCTCTGGGGACATCAGCCTCCAGCACCATACACAGAAGCTAAAGCCCCACTCAGATTATATGAGCTAATTTCATAATTCCATATGGTAAATCTATAGGTCACCTGATTTTTGTCCACTTTGGGCAGAGGGTCCTGAAGATGACTATGGACATTTATTGCCGCCTGCAGCCCCCATCTTTGTACACTATTCTCAGAAGCAGTTTCTCTCATGCATAGCCTGCTAAAATAATAGCAGATTGAAACATTTCTACTGACTGACAGGATCAGAAGTCGACAAATGGAAGCTAGGAAGCAAAGAAGGCACTGAAGCCTATTCTTTCTCTTCGGAAAATGTCAGTGTCCCCTGTGGTATAGATTCATTCTATCCTTTTATTAGTGTTTGAACTATGCTGAGATAATAATAGTTTGATATTTAAGACAGTTTAACATAAAAATCTTTCTGTTGAGTAGTTTCTCTGTGTTTGTTAACAGCTTATTGACAGCTTTATTAATTTTTAAAATAGCACTTAACGTTTGCCTAGCACTTGGAAAGTTCAGTGTGTCAAGGGGAATATGTGCAGATGTAAGTCCCAAGAGTAAGACGGTGGGCACAGTAGGAATGGGAAATTTTCTCGGTTTTTTTTTTCCTGTTTATGTCTCTGTCTCTCCATCAGTCAGTCTCCCAATCGCTTCTTCTGTCTTACTGATACTCAGTCTATCTCTCTCCCTCTCTTCTCGCATTCCTCTCCCACCTCTAATTATATTATGCTTTTTTAGTTAAGAGAGACTGAGATCTATATGTTATTCTCTTGAAGTATAAAAATTAATAGTATATTTTTATATTTTGCCATTGTAAAAATAGTTATTGGGTCATAATATATTCCAGCCATGGAGGAACCTTAACAGTCTACTAAGCTGAATCAAGTTTTCTGGCTCTCATGTCAGCATTTTTTTAAGGGGTGTAATAATTCAGCTGGTCTTTATACTTCCCAGGTTTCTCTCTGTGTGTGAAGTAATCCATTCTGTATGGTGCATGTCTGATAAAAGTTTTCTTCACATGAGGCCGGAGGGTTAGCTCAGTGGTTCCGGTGCCTGCCTCGCAAGCGCAAGGTCCTGAGTTCAATCCCCGGTAACCACATATAATGCTGGGCGTGGAGACTCACGCCCACCAACAATCAACACCGCATACCACAATGCCGGATATGGTGGCTCACGCCTGTAATCCCAGCACTTGGGAGGCAGAGACAGGAGGATTGCTGAGTTTGAGGCTTGCCTGGGCTCCATAGTGAGCTCAGGGCCAGCCTGAACTACAAAGGGAGACCCTGTCTCCAAAAAGCAAAAAAAAAAAAAAAAAAAGTTTTCTTCACAGAGTCTAAAGCTAAAACTTTTTATTCATTAATCCTATTTTTTCCCATCCAAAGGCTATTCAGAAAAAAACTTGATATTTAGTTATATAGTATGTTAGAAATCATAGTTTTTCCTAAGTTCCATCAGTTAGAAACCACGATGTGCAAGTATGTTCTCTTATTGTTTCTAGTTCAAAAATCAAATACTTTAAATCAATTATGGGGTCAGTGAGTTGAATAACTTACTCAGAACTGTCCTAAGATGTTCTCTTTCTTTTTCTCTTAAATTCTTCTTTGATTATATTTTTTGAGAAAGGTTATTGCTATATAGTGCAGGCTGGCTTTGAACTCACAATGTACCCCAGGATGATCTTGAAGTCATGGTTATCTTCCTGCCCCAGCCTCCAGGGTTCTGGGACTACAGGTGTCAGACACCATATCCAGTTTATAATTAAATTTTTAAATTAGAGAAATGTATATAGATGTTAAACCTTCATACTTAATTGAAAGTAGTGTTCCAGAACTTTTCTCTAGAGTATAAACTTGTACCTTTTCAAAGATAAATCAAGGCATGAATATAACTTTAGTGAGTAGCTCAGTAAGTTCAGTTTACATATTGATAGGTCTTGTGTGTATTTTCATTTATTTTACAGAAATAATTTATATACAATTGTGTATGACTATTAAAGAACTTAATATATTTAAAATGTCTTTTACTTATTTAATATGAATAACATAAAATTTATTCATTTATTTAGCAACTAATAGTTCTAAACTAATATGCTAATCAAGACTTAGATGAAAAATGAATTAACTGATAGGACAATTTATTAAATTATTTTGTATGTTCTTTTGAGATTGATCTTTACTACTTTCAGGGTTTTAGTTTGACCTCATTTTACCATATTTATACACAGCCCCTGTAATGAGTTCAGTAACAGAGTGACTAAAACCCAGCAAGTCCAGCTCTCAGCTCACTGCCACTGACCAGTTACCGAGTGAGCTGTTTGGCCCCAGTCCACTCTGCCTTCAGTCCAGCGGATCTACCTGACTTGCTCTCCTTCCGCGCCCCCAGGGTTCTTGCATTGCTGTGACAGTCATGGTTTGCTGAAGGCCTTGTAGGCAAGTGTTTCGCTGACTTTTAACTCTGACCTGCAGTGGAAGTCAGTTTTTCAATTGATAGCCTTTGGTAAGAAAAATCCCTTGACCTTGACCTTCACTCTTGACCAACGTGAAATGGGCTGATCTAGTAGTGGAGCACTTGATACTTCCAATTGCTCTTGGCTGCTTCTGGCTCCTTAGTGTCCACACCCCACCATTTTCCCTGCATTCTGACTTTTCTCTTTACCTCCTCTTGCAGAGGGTGCCTGTATGAATTGAGTTCTTCCTCTGATCGGGTTCTTCTTATTTCATTTACTTCACAAATTGCACTGATATTAAGGAGTTCAATCCTATCCTGTCCTATCTACATTCTAAAGTACCTCTGGAAGGGTCTCTAAAATACTCCAGTTGGGCTACTTCCTGCCAAAAGAAAGGCCTTTCCTCTCTCTCCACCCTCTATAACTGGATGTTTATCACTTTCCAAACAAAATACATCTTTTTTTAGTGCCACTCAGTTTTTAATATTCTGGTTCCAGCCTGCATTCTCAACCTTGTCTCCACAAAAACCTTCCAGTGTGTCCTACACACCTTCTACATCAAATTTTCCAAATCCCCTGAAGTTAATTGTGTTAGTTTCCCACAGTACAAAAGCATCATAAACTCAGTGAATTAAAGCAACAGAAATGCATTTTCTCATAAATCTGTAGGCTACAAATCCCAAACTGGTATCACTAGACTGAATCAGAGTGTCAGAGGGCCATACTGTCTTTAGGTATAGGAATATGTTCTTTGACTAGGGGTCCCATTTGACCCGGCTATCTCCTGCTAGGAATATACCCAAAAGAATTTTAAAAATCACATTGGAAAGACAGATGGACACCCTTGTTCATAGCAGCTCAGTTCGTGATAGCTCAATCTTGGAAACAACTCAAATGTCCATCAACTGGAGAGTGGATAAAGATGTGTTTTTTTATAAAATGGAGTATTACTCTGCCATAAAGAATGATAAGATTGATCCATTTAGGTGCAAATGGAGACACCTGGAGGATATACTAAGAAGTGAAATCAATAGATCACGGATAGACAAATTCTGGATCTTCTCTTTGGCATGAACACCTGTAGATGCAAATGAGCTCTAGAAAGTATGACAGCTATTATAGAGTGGGAAATTTCCATAGGAAACTTGGTGTGGGAATGTGATGAGGGGAAGGAATAAATATGATACAGAAAGAAAATAAAAGAGCATGTATAAAGGGGGTGAGGAGGTGTGGGTGGGTAGGAATATGGGTAAAAATGAGAATTAACTTGTGTCATATACTGGTACAAATTCCCCAATGTTATATGTGATTTTGAGATCTATATAAATTGTACCAATAAAGAATTCAATTAAAAAATAAACAAAATATGTTCTTTGTCCCTTAAAAGATGTTGATGGCTGTCAGAATTCTTTGGCATATAACCTGATTATTCCTGTCTCTGCCTCAAGGTCTCAAAGCCTTCTTTTGTCTTTGTATCAAAGCTCCCTCTGCTTCCCTGCTGGAAGGACATTTGTGACTGTATGAATTCAGAATAATTGGCTCATCTCTAATTCCTAATCATCACTTCTACAGAGTCTTTTCATATAAGTTAGCAAAGGTTCTGGGGATTTGGATCTGACCATATCTTTGGAGTTGACATTTCACACCATGGCAGCTTTTCTATCAGCAAATGTGGGCCATGAGAGAGCTAACAAGAAGGCACAACCATCATTTTTGTCTTGGTTTATTTGGAAAACATACCAGACCACCCTACACTCAGAAGAAAGAATTATACAAACACATTATGTACTGGAAGTCAGAAATCACTAAAGGCAAGTTATAACTGACTTATCTACCTATCATAACTCCCAAAACAGTGTACCCTTTCCTGCCTGTCTTCTTGTTGGTTTTCTCCACATGCTGGTCATCCCTAATTTCACGTAGTATCTCTACAGGGAAGACCTTATCCAAACAATATTTGGAATCCCATGCATTTTTCTAGATCTTTGTACCTACTGGAACTGTTTATCCACTGAACTGGCGGTTCTTTAAGGTCACAGGCTCTGCTGTCTTCCCTTTGTGTCCTCATTGCCTCTTGGGCATAGTGTCCTGCAGAGTAAACATTCAGGAAATGTTATATATATATTAGTTCTTTTCACAATTGCATAATTTTGTGCTTATTTGATTGAAGTGTGATTATTGAACTTTATGTATTCATAGCTTGCTTTATAGAATTTGACTTATTGTATTAGGGCTTAGCAATGTTCTTTTAACTTTATTGTACAAATAAATCCCCTGAGGATTCTGTTAAAATGCAAAGTTTTATTATTCAGGGTTGGGAGAGAGCTCAAGATTTTGAATTTCAAACATGTTCTAAACTGGCACCAATGCTGCTTGTCCAAGAACCACATTGCAGATAGTAAAGAAGAAAAATATGTGTGTGAAAGAGGTGTTTAAGAAGTTATAGGAAGAAAAGTTTGTGTTCAAAGCTAGATTTCCCAAAAATAAGACCTTTGTTTTAAAAAGTAGGATATGTGTGTATTTATGTGTGTATGTGTGTGAACTAATTAGTGAATTACTTTGCTGACCCTGTATTCAATCATATATGGGCCAGAAATTCAATTGTCGAGAAACCTATAGAAGCAACTGAGGTAATAAGTAGAATAAGTTGGTGTTTTCTCAATGTAATATGTAGGGTACTGTGGCCCTTTTGAGATCTTTTGAGCATCTTGAAGCAACCAGAAAAACTAGGCTTAATTCAATTTTATACATTTCTGTGTATTGAAGTTGTATGTGAGATTTAATGTTTTGAACAAGTTCATTGCTTAGAACACAGTCAAATAACAATACACAGAGATGTATATAAACTTTACCAAAAGAATTTCTCTGATTCTGTGAGCCAGGATCAGAGAAACGTAGTCAAACATTAAAGTTAACAGGTTTTCTACTGCACAGCTTTTCAGTTTGATACATGGAAGTTATTTACTATCCCAGTCCTTTGACTACACTGCTCAAAACTCACATCTACCAACCACGTCGATTGCAAAATAGCTCAGTTCCCTCTAAGTATGCAGACTGAATGACAAAGTCCACAGATCATGTTTTTGAGCTTTGTTCCTAGCAGAACCTTTCAGGCCTCCACTGATTCCAAGATCTATTGTGATTTTGAAAATAACTCTTTAAGAAGCAACCTGATATGATGGTATGAATAATAAGTGAGAGTGAGAGACATAATTGAGACTCTACTCTGCCAGGAGAAAGCCTTGTAGTTTTCAGGCTCTTCCACTTTCTGGGCCTTGGTTCCTTCTTGGGAGGATGATCCTGCACCAGAAGTTGGAAAAACTTTCCTATAAAGGCTAAATAATAATTATTTTTGTCTGCATTGTGCACATCTATTGCAACTATTCAATTCTGCCATAGATAATATGTAAACAAAAACAGTATAGCTGTGTTTTGAGCAATCTTTCCTTGCAAGAAATTTATCAAGGACTAGAGTTGGCCTATGGGCTATACTTTGCTATTTCCTGTTCTATAGAGTCACTCTGACTCTATCCAACTGAGAGTTTTTTAAAAATTAAACAGAGATTGGATCCTGCATATTTTCAGTAAGATACAGATTTCGCTTACTTGGAGTCCATTTCCTTTTAAACAGGGCAGTGTGTAATTCTAAGCATTTTATAATATTATGTAATTCTATAGAAGAAGAACTTTGAACAACAGAAGAGGAGTGTAGAGATATTTTTGACCCAAAGGTCTTAGTATTGTCCTGAAATTATGCCATGTTGGAAACGAGTTGCCCTGTCTACCTGTGAGGTCACTTTGGTGGTCAGATGGAATTGTTAGCATCTCCAAGTCCCTGAGGAGGCCGTTTTGAGCCTGTTCACATGATGAGACTGCTGAGAAACCACAAGAAGCCACGAGGGGAACTATAATCCTGTTGTTGCAAGTGTAAATCCTGGTCTTAGTGCACTAGTTGTGCTTCACAGAGCTCCACATGGACTACTCTTCAAAGGTATTTGTCCCTGTTCTACTGATAAAGGGGGAGGGGAGCAGAGAGATGTTGCTGTAGATTATTCTAAATATTCCCTGGAATCCAACGCGGGAAGGACAACCCAGGCACCAAAACCAGGCCATTAATTGGCTGTACATCTGTTTCTGTTTCTTTGTAACTCAAGGTCCTAAGACAGCCTACAGCTTCCCTTTGAAGCACATAGATGTTCTTATGGGTAGGGAATGCATAGATGTGTGCACAAGTATATTACTCTTTGATTCCTTTAGTGGCACTTTCCTGAAGATAAAAGAGATTGACTTACATTATTTATTTTTCTTTGCAGTGTTTTCTCCTTTCATTTGGTCTTGTTTTGCTTTAGCTGATACAGAGAAGGTTTTCCCCTGAGAAGCTATTAAATCACCAGGGAGATATTTTAGACAGGTTTAAATGAATATCCATTTGCATTTGCTGCCTGGTTTTATCACCAATCCCCATCCTGGTTTGGGTTCCTGACCAATTACTGCATTAATTCCTTTCCTGGAAGTGATCCTTTCATGTGCCAGTCTTCTACATAGACTCCTGACTCAATCCTTGTATTTTGAACTTTCATTATGAACTTTGAATTGTGATGTGGCCCCTGGTCCATATTCACTTAGGTGTCCATCTTCAAACTTGATTTTCAAGCTCTTAGGAAACTTCTTAGACCTTGGGAAATTTTCCTTGCTAGTCATGAGATAAAATAGGACAGTTTTGCACAAAAGTAAGTTGGAGTCATTAACAATAACCTCTTTGACTTAAAGTGAAAATGGGAAGCTCTGCTATTACTGGATACGAGTTTCCTTTTGCTCTCTGCCATCTTCTTCTCTGGGCTGTTCACTCTCCAGTGAATATATCTGGGGAAAAGATTTGTGTTCTTGTTTCCTCATGAGTTGCTTCCAGTTTTGGTTCTAAAATGTTGTTTCTGGGGTGTTATTCTGCCATAAAGAATGATAAGTTTGAGTCATTTATACTCAAATGCACATACCTTGAGAATGTACTCATAAGTGAAATAAATAGGTCACAGAAGTGTAAATACTGTATCTTTTCACTGATATGAGAATTTGAAGATGTAAATGAGTCCTAGAATGTATGATAGATATTGTGAAATAGAAAATATTCAAAGGGAAAAGGGTAAGGGTAAATAATGAGGGGAAAGAAAAATATGACATAAAAAATAAAACAAAGCATAAGTATATAGGGGGCAGGAGGCTTGGGTGGGTAGGAGAAGGACAAATGAGAAGTTGTGTCATACACAGGTACAAATTCTCAATATTGAGTGTGATCACAATGTGTACATAAAATGTATCAATGAAGAATTTAATTTAAAAAATAAAATGTTGCTTCACAAATTTTGGGGTCCTCAGAGGCTTTACCAACATAATGCCCCTTTAGAGTGCTAATTACTCCAGGATGCACGTGTGACATTCTTCTAAAAGTCCATGTAAAATACAAGAGGCAGTTTCTCAACACAGCATGATGTAAGTTAAAGATGGAATATAACTGTGGACATCTATCCTGTTATACATCTAGCTGTTAGTGCTTCTGTCCTTGAAGAATTTTCTGTAAGCCTGGTCCAAACACATAGGATTCTTTTTTTTTTCTTTTTCAGATTGAATCCAAGGCCTTCACATTGAACTATATTCTCAGCCCTACCTTTTTATATTGTATTTGGACACAGGGTCTTGCAAAGTCACTAATTTAGCCAGGCTGGCCTCAAACTTACGAATTTAAGATCCCTCAGCTTCAGCCTCCCACATCCTGCGGTTACAAGTATGTGCTGCCACATGCTGCAAGAAAATCTCTCATTTATATCACCAAGAAATATTTAGAATCACCTTGTCTAAGATTTCTTCCAAATGCCCTAGTTCACTTTTACTCATGACCATAAATTTAGCTTACATTTTACTTTATGACACACAGAAGAGTTTGAGTTTTGTTCCCATAGTTCACTGTCACATCATTTTGATGAACTAGGCCATGTAATATGGAAATCAATTGGAAAATGACTTTAGAAAGTAAAGGGCTTTATGAGTTTAAGTACCTATTATTGTTTTTTCTCATCTCTCTGTGTTAATGCCCTCCTCTCCTCTCCTCTCTTTCCTCCACCTTTGTATTCCCCTATCTCTCTGTCTCTGTGTGTGTGTGTCTCTCTCTCTCTTTCTCCCACCCTCCTCTCTCTTTCACCTAGAGAAGTTAGAGAATTTAGACTCAGATATCAAATTTCTTTCACTTTTGACTCAATATTTTGGGTATTTATAATACATGTACATATTGGCTCCGGGGATAGAAGGAAATGAATCTTATCTCAGTTCGCCACTGCATAAGGGTAGACTATGTTAAATAGTGTTTACATAAACATTCTCCTCTTTTCTTCTCCTTGAATATTTCTCTTGTTGTGACTCCAAATCAGCTCAGCCAGAGAACTCATGAACCAGCTTAACCCATTTTCATTTGCAGTTGCAGCAACGTGTCCTCTCCGAGGAGCTGTGTCCTGCAGGGACTGGTAGGTTGGGAAGCTCTGTTCTTGGATTCTCACTCTAGCTCTTCAAATAACTTAGCTGCATGACTTTGGTTGAATCATTGTACCTGTTTAGAATTCGATTTCCTGGAGGAATACTTTGGCTATGGGAAACAGGAAAATGGAACAACAGCAGCTGTATGAAACACAGTTATTCTCTCCTATAACAAGATACTCAACCACCAGCATCCCCCGCTGGTTTTTCTGTAGCTTCCTAGTGTTAGGGCCAGAGACTCTGTAATTAGCTGGCCTCCTCTTACTGTCTCAGGATTCAAGTGAAAGCACCAGTAATCAGGTCTGCATTTAGGGCTGAGGAAGAGGTGAAGGAAGTAGCCTTTTGGGCCTATCCCTTCCATCAGCAAAAGGAGAACCCTTCTCAGAAGCCTGCAGTCCACTTTCATGTCATTGACAGAACTACATGAATGACTCAACGGTAGGGGAGTATGCGAAGTTACTGACAGGTACTCTGTGGTAGAGGAGGCAGGAGGACGAAAGGGGTTGGAGGACTGCTCTGAGCTCGCCAACCTCTGGTGTCTTTCTTATACAAAAGGTAGAATTTGTGCTTAGATGTGATCTGTACGACCTTTCCTGGCTCCAGTTGCATGTGAATCTTTGAATAGGAAAAAGCAAGTCAGTAGAAAGCATCACTTTCATGTGTATAGGAATTCCTGCTGTGTGTGCAAGTCGCCTTCCAGAAAGACCTCCTCTCGTGTTCTATGTACTGGGCTGAATGAGCTGAGGAAAACAATTCCCTTGTCCTGTGGCAGCACGTATCATCTCCAGAGAGAGAAGAGGCCAACACTGATTTTACAAATCCAAGAAATACAATGAAAACTTACTTAGATGAGGATACTCCTAAGAGGAAATGTGCAATTAATATTTATAATCAAATTTTTATCTGTGTTTTAGATTTTATCTGTGCTTTACATTGTAGGAGAATTACAAAATTAAGTGAAAAAGCATTTTCATTTTCAAAATTCCCTTTCAGACTTCCATCACATGATTTTGCATGACTACAGTTTTGCCTGCAAAACATTTTATTTACTGGTTTTTCTACTTAGCAGAATCAGATTATTATTATTATTATTATTATTATTATTATTAAAGGAAAGTAGAGAGAAAGAATAGCAAGGCAGGAATGACTAGAGGAAAATGTATGGAGAGACAGGGTAGGAGAATCCTGGGATCCTGATGAAAAACCTGGACCTTTCATGAATGTGACTAGTTGAACGATTACAAAGAGAGCAACCTAAGACAGGAAAGCAAGCTAAATATGGACAGGAGCCATTCTCTCTAGGAATCTGAAATAAATAGTGGAGGGCCAACTGCCTCTGTTGAAGTCAAAAATTGCTTTTATGAAGGAAATTGGTTTCAAGGACTTGTTTATTTACTGTAGACTTTAAAAACATCCCGCAGGGGAATGAGCTCTCTGACCAAGCAATGTTTCCCCCTTTAACACAATCATATTCCCAAACTCCTATGACAATGAGTTAGAAGCATACATGTCCAGTTTCCTCAGAGAAAGACATTAGAGAGCAGAAAACTGTGTCAGAGTACTCAAACCTGCTCAGTCTTTATTTCTTAATGCTGTAGAAACTCTTGGGTGTTTGTATGCTCTCTTGAGGTATATAAGATTGAGAACCACAATTTTTTTAATTGAATTCTTTATTGATACAATTTATATACATCTCACAATCACATATAACATTGGGGAATTTGTACCAGTATATAACACGTTAGTTCTCATTTTTACCCATATCCCTACCCATCCACACCTCCCCACCCCCTTTATACATACTCTTTTTTTTTCTTTCTTTTTTTTTTCTTTTTGGAGACAGGGTCTTGCTTTGTAGTTCAGGCTGGCCCTGAGCTCACTATGGTGCCCAGGCAAGCCGCCGCGAACTCAGCAATCCTCCCGTCTCTGCCTCCCGAGTGCTGGGATGACAGGCGTGAGCCACCACGCCCAGCATTATATGTGGTAACCGGGGATCAAACTCAGGTCCTTACGCTTGCGAGGCAGGCG
>PVIC010006801.1:0-53071 GCA_004025085.1 Thryonomys swinderianus
AAATATAAATTGCACCAATAAAATTAAAAATAATAAAAAATAAATAAAATGACAGGACTAAATCCAACTTAAACCAAAAAAAGTTTCAATTCATTTTCAGTCTTCTCTAACATAGGCTAATGGACCCATAAGGATCAAAACTGTCAAAGTGACTATAACAAAGAACTACCAAAATGATCTTTAGAAACATGACTAAATGCAAATGAAAGAAAAGCACTCAATCTCCTTTGAAGTTGAGGCTGGAAAATTCTTTATTATTTATGAAAGTGATATTACTCCTGAGTCTTTAAGTTGACTTATTTCTTAAGGTTAACCAAGTCTGTTGAGTTCGCATGTAAAATAACATGACAATTTGCATGGTTATGAATGACTAAAAACATAAATGTATGATGTGTAAAAGTTAAATTCAGTCTAATTATTTTGTTGTTGGTAACACCATTTCGGGTGCAATAAAAATGTAATTATATGTTAAAAAGAGAGAATGAGTGGCATATAATTTGATCAGATAGTATTTTATTAGATGTTTAGGAATTCCTACTACATAGTATAACTTTTAATATATTGTATTAAGTGAAATAAACTAGGCACAAAAACACAAGAACCACATATTGTCAGTCGTATAAAGAATATAAAAAGGTTGATCTCCAAGAAGTTTCAACATAATATGCCTTAGAAATTATAACATGAAATAGGATTTGAAATAGGCCTTGATTAACCCTTCCAATCTTCAAACTTTTTATAATAACTTTCCATCACATCATTAGAGACAAAAACAAAATATGACCCTCCAGAAAGAAAATATATAAGAATTAATCTAACTAAAGAAATAAAAGACATATACAGTGAAAACTATAGCATTCTTTAAAAGGAAGGTAGAGAGTACATCAATAAATGGAAAAGAGCCAGGCGTGGTGGCTCACGCCTGTAATCCCAGCACTCGGGAGGCAGAGACAGGAGGATTGCTAAGTTCAAGGCTTGCCTAGGCTACATAGTGAGCTCAGGGCCAGCCTGAACTACAAAGCAGCGAGACCCTGTCTCAAAAATAAATAAATAAATAAATAAATAAATAAATAAATAAATAAATAAATAAATAAATAAATAAATAAATAAATAAATGGAAAAGAATATCTTATTCCTGCATAGCCAGAATCTATAGTCAAAACTATTATACTTACAAGACTATTACACAATATAAAGCAATCCCAATCAAAATACAAATAGCATTGCTTATAGAATTGGAGAAAGCAACCTTAAATTTAATACAGAATTTGAATACACCCAGAATAGCCAAAACAACCCTGAGCAACAAGGGCAAGACAGGGACACAGCCCTCCCAGACTCCAAGTTATCTGACGGTGATACAACCACAGGGCAATGGCAAGAATAACTAGGTTCATGCATCAGTGGAACAGAATAGAAGATACAGAAAGAATTGGAGGCACATTTAGTTATGTTATCTTTGAAAAGGGGTCAAATCCCTTCACTAGAGGAAAGACAGCCTCTAACAAATGGTGGTGGAAATAGTGGCTTTCCACATGCTGAAGATTGAACCTATACCCATATCTCTCACCACTTATTAAACTAAAAATAAATGAATTACAGATCTAAACAATAAAATGGAAACAATCTCCTGGAACACAGCATAAATATAAAAAGATAGATGTAGGTAAAGACTTTCTGAAAGAAACCTCAGGAAAAAGTACCAAGAAAAACAACTAAGATCACCTCAAATTCAAGCTTTTCAACAGCAAAGGAAACAACCCACAAAGTGAAGTGATAACCTACAAAATGGGGAAAATATTTTGCCAGATACTAACCAGACAAAAGACTAATGTTTAAAACATATAAAAAACTCAAAAAGTTAGATCCACCAAATGTAAAGACCCAGTTAAAAAATGTACATCTGAAATGAATAGGCACTTCTCAGATGAAGAAATAAAAATAGCCAATAAATTTATGAAAAATGTTCTAATGTTCACTGCTCATTCAAGAAATTAAAATTTAAAAAACACTGAAAAAACATGTCACTCAAAAGAGAATGGCTAAGAGCAAGAAATCAACCAATAATAAGTGTTGGAAAGGCTGTGGGGAGATATATATATATAGATAGATAGATAGATAGATAGATAGATAGATAGATATAGATTCAGATATAGATATAGATAAGAGATAATATGAAAAGATATAAACTTTTGTAATCCAGTATAACCAATGAATCTAAAAATGTATAATTATTGTATATATTTCATATGTTTTGGCCCATTACTATTAACCTTCATCTGTATGTATGATAAGCAATTTTATAAGGTCTTAAAGGATAAGTCAATGAATCCACTGCTAGAAAAATAAAAGGGGGAAGGTAGGAGGAAAGACTTTATGTATATGTACCAATTCCCTGTAGTAGATATAATTCTATACTGTAAACACATACTAATTAAAGTCAAAGATACAACAAATTATATTAGAATATACAGAATTTGTTTTGTATGATTTCATAATCATCAAATACTATCTAATAAAAAGGCAAATGACACAAATATATAACATCTTACGTTTTGCCTACTGTATTTTCCAATAAGTTATAAAGTGATCTAATTACAAATATGGCAAAACCACATCCAAACCAAAACCTCATGTAAGATCTTTTCATATCAATTATTTTTTGGAAGAAATTAGAATTTAAAAAAATTAACTGGTATGTCTAATAAGATAAATCATGTAATCTTATATAGAACATCAATCAATAAATGTAGACAATTAGAAAACATGGGAGCCCAGCATTAAGAGCAGTCTTTGAAAGAGCTGAAGAGGATACAGACTATCTGGCAACATTTCTCCAATTATTTATGTAATATTTATTTATCTATTAGTCATGGGTACTAAAGACTGAAACGATGGTTTTTCCACTGAGTTGAATCCAGGACATTCTTTTTTTTTTTTTTAATTTAGAGACAGGGATCCCCTAAATCACCATTATGGCTTCTGTTTAAATGTCTTTGCAAAGCCTCATGCAGTCATTGGTGCAGGTTTTTCAGAGATGGCTGAATCTAGAGTGTGCGATTGAGTCATGGTGCAATGATAGGCCCGAGGGCACTAGGATAAAGAATGAGGACCACTCAGTTCAAATAGTTTTAGCAAGACAAAAGGAGCAAAAAGATGCTATTGAAGTCTCTTGTTTCTTTTGCTACATGTGAGTGCCATGAACTGTTGTTCTTCTCTGAGATGCCTCTCTGCCATACGCCATTCTGCTGTAAGCTAAATAAATAAATCCCTATTTTAATTTTGTCAAGTATTTTATCTCAACAGTGAAATAAAACTAACTAAGATAGTCACTAACTTGGCCAGGCGGGGTTCAAACTTGCCATACTCAGCGTCAGCCTCCCAGGATGCGAGGGACAAGACACCATTCAGCAGGTGTTCCGATTTTACTGAAGTTTTTAAGCTCTCTGTATTATTACGATCCTTTCAAAAATAGGCTGGAATCTACCGAAACCAAGTCAGTTGATTTTTATTGCAAAGGTGGAAAATAGATGTCATTTCAAACCTCAGTTTTTCTATCTTACATATTATTTTGTTTCCTAAAATATAGGAGAAATCAACATTATATAAATAAAAGGAGTGCGATTCGATCGTAACCTTTGTAAAATATTTCAACTTCTCATTCCCAGTAAGGGAACCTAGATATTTTCTTACATAAGATGTTTGATGTAATCTCCAAGTGGTGCTAAAGAGGCATTATTTTGAGACTATTCTCAAGAAGTAACAAATCCACTTCAATATCCTTTGTTTAAACATATAATCCTGAGTTTCCATAGCAACTGCTTACCCCCGGAAACATTTGAATGCTTTAGCTCCATGTAAGAGAAACTTGACCCTTTTAAGCTTAACTAAACATTGACTGCCTTTCTCACACAGAAACCTTGGAGATATATTTTTCAAGGAGAATAAACTGTCTCCTCAATGTCAATATTGACTCAGGCTTCTTCTGTCATATTTTTCTGCTATCCTTAGTGTATAAACTCATTACTGTGTTGACAATGTAAAATATTGCACTGCCTCTGGCTCCATATACTCATCACAAGCAATCATATATGAAAAGTAAAATAATAGTGAGTAAAGGAAATATAAGGAAAAATTTTAATATATTTTAATGAAACAGATCTACCTGTAACTGATGGCTTGTTTTAATATTAATCAGAAGTATGACTTAATTCACATGTCAATAATTTAGAAAAAGTATATTAATTACCCACGCAAAGGATTAGATGTTGTGAGTTTGTTCTTAGCAAAATGATGTGCATTTTGTAGCATTTTTCCATTTACAGAAGCTCTATGAGGTGATGTCTAAGTTCTGCTCATTTGAGTATGTAACAAGATTCAGTAATGTCTGAAAATGATGAAAAAATAATTTATTGAACTAGTGGAACTGAAAGCATGTACAGGAAAATACATATGAAGACTTCTGCCAAATATTTCAAGTACTTCTTATTAATATTGAAGTTCTTTCCAATGCACTCTTCACACACACACACACACACACACACACACACACACACACATCTAAAGCCAGCTGTTCAAAATAATACAATTTACCATTATAAAAATATTTTGGTAATTCTCAGCTTGCAATGATCAGATACACTTGTCTTGCCAAGGAACTGATGATGTCAGGTTGTTTTAAAAGCATAGATTTTAGTGATTTACATGACAAAATATAACTCTGAAAAAACTGAACACTGGTACAGCCTATCACACTCATTACTTGAATGTCACATAGAAATTTTACCCTCAGGGAACGTTAAGGGCTTATTAATGCTTCAGGAGGTACATATCCATATGAAAGCCAAATACATAGTAACGCTTAAGATATATTAGGTCTCTTTGATGTTGGAGAAAATAAATATTCATAATTTAGTAACACATTTATAAAAAGATTTATTTTAGTTTACTTATCTGAGCATTTTCTGAAATGTTAATGTATATACCAGTTAGATGTGCTTTCCCATGTACTCATCAAATGTACATTTGTATATTGTAGATGCAATATTACCTATTATTGTAGCAACCATCATGTTACAAAAATTCAAACAACTTCTAGGAAGAACCCGAGGCAGGGGGCACTTTTGGTCCTGAAGTGACGGTATAAAAATCTACACTGAGAAGTTATATATTCTCCATTTGTGTATAATTGTATTAGATATGATGGAAATACTATAATTTCCTGACCTTTTAAAATGTACCCCTTGGAATAGCGAAGTGACATGACTGTTGTTCGTGCTGTTTGAAAATAAATATTATTTTGATTGTTTATGTGGACCTTATTTTAAAAATGATCTCCACAAAAGTTTCACTTGGTAAAATAGTACACTCATATTCTTTTAAACAATACTCAGTGCACATGGTCAGTATGTATAATATTTATTAAAATATACATATTCCCCCACATTTCATGGAGCACATTTTATATCCCACCCCACAGGGAAACAGCTCTGTCATGACCATAAGAGCTAACAGAAGAATAGCAGCACAACTATTTTTTTGTAAAGTAGCCAATTCACGTGTGACTTCCTGAAATCTAACTGATATTAGTGTACCTGTTTATTCAAGTAATCAAATTTATTAATTTTAACACTCAGGATATACTGGGAGACTATATATACTAACAATGTAATATTTGTATTATATACACACAACTTAGTATTCAAGTTGTATAGAAAAAACATCTTACTATGAGTTTCTGTATTGGACATGTGTACCTTGAAAGAACACACAGTGGAGTATTACTCTGCCATACAGAAGGATAAGCCTGTATCACTTGCAGGGAAAATAGATGTATCAACATTAAGAGAAATAAATCAGTCTATGGCCACACCACTCTGAATGCACCTAATCTCATCTGAACTCTATCAACTTCTATGCATGCTGAAGAATTGGTTGGTTTATCTTATATGAGATTTAAACAAAGAGCATGTAAAAGATAGGTAATCATACGTAGGAAGATACATTTTGTTTGAATGGAAAGGGATCAAGAGATAGAGGGAGACAAAGGGAGAAGAGAGGCAGGATGAAGAAAAGAACTGAGATGTTCTGTCTACCACGATGGACTTCCTGCAGGACTGTACCCGTTATGTAATGCAAATGAATTACTAATACAACCTAAAACTTGAAGAAAAGAAACCGACAGAAAAATAGCCTAAACAAAATAGAAACAGTCAGTGCAGCTGAAATACACTGCAAATGTGATCTTGCATGCCAGATGCAACAGAACATTCATATACTGTGATGCGTGTCCTCATCCCTCAGCAGGTACAGTCTGCATAAAATTTTTAAAGTTGATTGAAATGTTTCTCAGTGATATTTAACAGGAAAGTGGAAGTGGAATTAGAGAAAAGAGAAAAATCGCAAATGTCAAAGCAGGTACATGGTAAACTTTTAATCATTATGCATCACAGGAATAATCAGGAGGAAAAGAAATACATGTATTAGTAAATACATTGAAAATTCTTAAATTATATTAAGAAACAAACACGATGATAGTCCACGGGAGAAAAATGTCTCATACATAAGTTTCCAAATGGAATTAACAACAATCATTAAAGTGGTCGTGTGGGACTGGATTGTAAATATCAACCTGAGAAAAAGAGAAGAAAAACGGAGACCATCCTGTCTATTGTGGCTGGCATTTGTAGATACTCTGCAAAAGGAAGAATTAGGCTTAACTAAGTACATATATATTCTAATTCTTAACTTCAGCTGTGAATAATCATGGGGAATCAAAGAAGAGTTGATTTACAAGCTTCTATCAGCATTCTATAGAGTCATTTTCTAAAATCCAAATTTGAATATTAAAGGATATTTGTGTATGCTGATATTTTTAGACTTTAATTAATATTTATATGACTCAGCAATTTCTCATATGTGCCTTTGCCCTTACCACTCAGAGGCAATCACATAACTTCTGTCATTAAGAAGGAGCAATAACCAGGCACAATGGCTCACACCTGTAATCCCAGCAATCAGGAGGCAGAGACAGGAAGGATTGCTGTAAATTTGAGGTTAGCCTGAGCTACAAAGTGAGTTCAAGTCCAGCCTGAACTACAAAGTGAGACTCTGTCTTAATCAGTGTAAAGAAAAAATGTGATGATAATTTTAAAAAAGGGAAATAAAGCTTATGTATTTAGGGGTGGGTTGGTGTGGGATAGGCAGAAGAATGAGAAAAAAAATGAGAATTAAATCATGTCATATACTGGTACAAATTCCCAATAGTGAACGTGATTATGATGAAGACATACAATCTACCAATAAAGGTAAAAATACACTTTAAAGGGCCAGAGATTTAGCTCAGTGGTTCCGGCGCCTGCCTCGCAAGCGCAAGGTCCTGAGTTTGATCCTGGTAACTACATACAATGCTGGGCATGGAGACTCACACCCACCAGCAATCAATACAACATACCACAGTGCCGGGCATGGTGGCTCACACCTGTAATCCCAGCACTCGGGAGGCAGAGACAGTAGGATTGCTGAGTTCGCGGCGGCTTGCCTGGGCTACATAGTGAGCTCAGGGCCAGCCTGAACTACAAAGCGAGACCCTGTCTCACAAACAAAAAAAAAAAAAAAAAAAAAAAAACTTTAAAAAAAAAAAAAAAAAAAAAAAAAAAAAAAAACACTTTAAAAAACTAAAAAATAAAAATAAACAAGGAGAAATAATAATGTTGGTCACACCTCACCAAACCTGAAAGATCCTTCCAAACCTCAAACATCCACTCCTAGTGGCTGTGGAAAAGTACACCAATATTTAATTATTTGAAACTGAATTTTGAATGGTCAGATCTTAAGGTCTCATAATTACTCAATTTAATACTTCAACTGGTCACAATATTTTTTCTCTAAGATGTATTTTTCCTGTTATTTTTTTCCAAATGAAGATAGTGAAAAAGAATTAACTTCTATGTTTCAAAATGAAAGTTTTTAAGAGTGTTTCAGTTATTCTAGGGCATAATTTGTTTCACAGTATTTTATTGACTTACTAAGGATAATGCCTGATCACAAATATTTATTTGAAAGCACATTTCTCTACAGATTACAGTTATCTGAAATGCCAGCAATGCTTTGAGAACAATAGTGCCAGTTATCTGAAATGCCAGCCATGCTTTGAGAACAATAATGCTATCGATGCTCTTAACTATGTAAAAGGGGTCGATTTTGCTTTTGTACATCTCGGCAGGTCTGTATTTAGTGAGAGACGGTTGCGTCTCAGTACAGATCACTGTCCTGATCCAACAACTCAAGTCTCGCCCTATTACCATGGCGCATGGAAAGACAGCACAGACTCACTACTCCTAGAACTCACTGCTCTTCTTCCCGAGCCCTCTATTTCTCACCGATTCCCTGCCTTGTGTTTTAATAATCTGCAGCAGAACAACAGCCAACAAAGGAGAGGAATGAGATGGGAGCGCCTGCCTCAATTGGCCCATGAAAGACCCTCACTGTCTTTCCAATTTTGCTGGTTGGGATACAAATGATGCACCTATGACTTCACGTGTCATTTTTTTGTAAGTGAGTGGAAACCCTGAGTCACCATGTGGCTCTTTTCCCATGAAATATTAATTGGCCTGTTTGTGAATCAAGATCAAGATTTAATATTTTCACTTGCAGAAGTACAGGATTTGTCTCTTCAGCAAATTGTTTCAGCCAAGTCAATTAGACATCTTTTTAAAAAATTCCATCTTATAAGGTGTCATCAAAGTGTGTCAGGATATGTAATTTTAAAAGTATTAAGGTTCATATTAAAAAGTGTTAAGATGAATGACACATTGTCATTGATTCTTTTCAGAATATTCCCCCAGGCTCAGAGCATATTTATCCCATTTTCCTGCTACTTTTGGAAATAGTAACGGAAATGTACTTCCGTGAATGTCTTTACACAGTGTGATTAACCCCTGGCAATGAATGCTGCTTCCCAGTGCTATTCAAGAGACTCAAGGCTGCGGGGTTCTCGCACCCACCTTATCCGCCGCTTCTAGCTCCACACAACTTTTGCCTCTTCCTCAAAGTCACACTGACCATGAAAGTCAATACTTTGAATTGATTCATACATCAAGACAGCCACAAAAATACAGCTAACAGCAAGAGAGAAGACTTTAAAAGCTGCTTTAAAAAGTGTCAAGAATGATGGGATAAATGTATTTCAAGCAAAAGGGAGTATTTTCATGAGGTTAAGCCCAATGTGGTTTTTTGTTTATTTGTTTGTTTGTTTTTCGAGACAGGATCTCACTTTGTAGTTCAGGCTGGCCCTGAGCTCACTATGTAGTCCAGGCAAGCCTCGAACTCCGCAATTCTCTTGTCTCTGCCTCCCGAGGGCTGGGATGACAGGTGTGAGCCACCACACCCAGCACTGTGCTATGTGGTATTGATGGCTGGTGGGCATGAGTCACCACGCCCAGCATTGTATGTGGTTGCTAGGATCAAACTCAGGACCTTGCGCTTGCGAGGGCAGGTGCTGGAACCACTGAGCCAAGTCTCCGGCCCCCAATGCATTTTTTACTGTAATAATTTTTAAATAATTTAAGTATTCATTTTACACCCAGTAGTTTTTAACATTTACTTCCCTTCTCCCTCAGAGAGAGCCACTGTAATACATTTACATCCATTTTATATTTTTAAGGTTTTTTTTTTTTTTTTGAGACAGGGTCTCGCTTGGTAGTTCAGGCTAGTTCAGAGCTCACTATGTAGCCCAGGCAAGCCTTGAACTCAGCAATCCTCCTGTCTCTGCCTCCTGAGTGCTGGGATTACAGGCGTGAGCCACCACACCTGGCACTCATTTTATATTTTTATAAATGCATATATTTGAAGACTAGTTTAATTTCCTTCAATGCATTAGAAATGAAATTTTATTTATTTGTTTGTCCTCATTTCTCCTAAAATCCATCACATTGCTGCCTCTGAACTAAACTTCACTCCTGAGTGCTGTTCACACTTCTGTACAGTGCATCTTATCCATCTATCACTGCACTGAGGGTCTGACTTCCAAATAATCCCCTCGAAACAACACCGTAATGATCTACACATTCCTGTTGAGTCTATGCTTAACTTTCCATGATCATGTAACCAGAAGCAAAGTCACAGGGTGTCTGAATATTGAGCTGAACCACACGGTCCACCACCAAAGGCTGGAGTACAGTTTCTGTATCAGGGGTAGGTGTGAAGTGACATATTGTTCTTTAGCTTGCAGTTGTTCTAAATGCAAGTGTGTTTTAGTATTTTTGTATATGCATGTTAATCTTATATAAGCTGTATGTTTATGCCATTTAAAATATTTCATGGAGACTTCTTATTATTTCAATAATTTCTAGTATTCCTTTATTCTAAATGTGTATTTAGGTATTACAAGTATTTCTCCACCTTATGCAGTAGGTGCAAAGACACTAAAACATTATTTGAGAATATTACATATTTCAAATTGATCACACATTAGAAACAAAGTATGTAATCATAATTATGAAAAGATGGATTAGCTAGATGTAATTATTCTATAGTGGTGAGGCTTTTCTTCAATTAGCAATAATAGCACTTTAATAAACCTCATTTGCTAGGATACTGCCACTGCACAAACCTGTGTAGACATTAAGCAGACTTACCTGATACCCTACGCAGTAAAAGAATAGGCTACCGTGAGAAAACACCAATATGTGAAATAAATAGGTAACAGATATGTAAATAGTATATCTTTTCTCTAGTATGAGAACCTGTAGATATAAATGAGTTCTAAAATGTATGATGAAGTGATGGAGAGTTGTGGGTAGATAGGAATATGGGTAAAACTGAGAATTAACTCGTGTCATATACTGGTACAAATTCCCCAGTGTTGAGTGTGATTATGAGCTGCATATAAAATGTACCAATAAAGAATTCAATTTAAAGAAAAGAATAGGCTACATGTAAATTTACCAAAATAAAACATTCAAAAATAATCTTGTCTTATGAATATTAGTTACATTTAGAATAGCTCAGTAAAACTTTGTAATTGAATGATTTATTTTTTAAATGGGATCTTGCTTTGTAGTTCAGGCTGGCCCTGAGCTCACTATGTAGTCCAGGCAAGCCTCAAACTAACAGCAATCCTCCTGCCTCTGCCTCCTGAGTGCTGGGATTACAGGTGGGAGCCAACATGTCCAGTTTGGTGTATCTGGTTACCAGAGATCGAACTCAATATCTTGCACTTGCTAGGCAGGTGCCTGAACCACTGAGCTAAATCTCAGATCCATAATTGAATGAGTTTAAGGAAGTTTTATTTCTCAGAATCAGAGTTTTCAAATGTTCCTGATTTATTCATTTGGTTAATCAGTTTCATTTTACTTTCTTTTTTAAAAATCGATTTTAATGGTACATTTCAGGCACACATTATAGTCACAATCAACATTGAGAATTGGACCTATACATTGTATATCTTGATTCTCATTTTTTCCGATTCCCTGCCCTCCCTACAACCTCCGCTCTTCATATACATAAGCTTTCTTTTTTTTTTAAACCCATTTTGCTTTAGTGAGTTTTATGTCAAGAGTCAAGAGTCAAGAGACCTGCATTCAAGCACACTCTTAACTGCTGTCAGCTGTGGTCTCTCTTTTTCTGTGCTTCATTTTCATTTGTTAAACCGAAACAATAAGGCTCCACATAACACCCACACAAAGCCTATTATGTCATATGCATATGTACCTTGTACAGCATCATGTGTGTTATTCAAGAAATGACAACAATTCGTGGACTGTTTTTTCTGATTTCAAGGTTCAGAAATTTTCCATGGCTCTAATAAACTCTTCCATTACATATCACTTCAGATTATTTGCCTCTCTTCTGGTCCTCTGTAACATAGATATGATTCACAAAGATTTTAACAGTTTTATTCTATTGTGTTCTTTCAAAAATATTTTACAGGCATTAATTCTGTCTCATTAAATACATAAGAAGGTGCTAGAACTGGAAATTTCTTTTTATATTTTTCTGATGTTAGCCACAGTGGATGTGGAGGTAGTAAAATTTTCTGGCAGGCTAATTTCCCCTTACAAAGGATGGCAATTAAAAATAATTTAAGGCAGTATATACATGCTTCACAATGATTATTACTTCATGGTCTTTTAAAGTAAGTTTGTGATTTTTCATGAGAATTGATATTAAATTATGTTCTGATCATCAACAGATACTTCTAAAGTGCCAATGTTATTTCTTACTGTGTCCAAAATATAGCTAATAGTAATTCTGCCATTTCCTTAATTTGTCATATAACAATGTTCTGTGAAGACATGTGCTTATGTGCAAACTGATCGCTCGATAGGACCTTGAAGAGTGACTTTAGGTCAGAATGTATTTAAAAGAGATGTTCAATAATTTCACTCAAAGCAAGATCAATTAAATGCCCTGTCTTTGAGCTAAACTATGCAAATGATTTAAGTTGCCTCGACTAGAATTTGTCAATATTTCTTGCACAGATCTCCTTCCTTCCTGGGGAAGGAGAGTTTCTTTCATCAAAATCCTTGGGATTCAAAAGAAAAGGAAAGGATGAAAATGGAAAGCAGTCAGGCTGAAAAGCATGCTTTGATTTGACATGACTCTGTAAGTTTCTATCATATTTCCCATACCTTGGGCACTCCTTTCTGCTTAGTATTTAGCACTTTGCATATTACATTTGGAACAGTTAAATTTACTCTTATTTAAGGACTTTTATCTCCTAGCATGATATACAAATGCCTTCTCGATATTTCTCCCATCTTCTGTGTCGTCACTGGCCACCACCCAAGAAGGGAACCACAGAATGCAAATCTGCTCAATTCACAGTCCTTCGGAGTTGATTGGTACTTTCACTTTGCAGCAATTGTATATTTCTGTCTTATAAATATTTTCATTTTGTTTCAAAAGTTCATTCCTGTTTTGTTCTTAATAATTGAATGTCGCTTCCTTTTGGAATTTTCTTCCAATACTATGCACTCTAATAAAATTAGGACAGAAATTTCTTGAACACAGGCCTCAATACACACACGCACGCACCCACAGATGTCAATACCCACAAGGTGTTGAGGATATCTCTCTTGAACGTTACTGTCATTGTTTGTCTGTGTCTGACATGCTCCGTGTCACCCGCCTTCAGACAGGATCACTTTCCTTCAAATCCACGTTCACAGGTCCAATCCTTCTGACTGATCAAGTAAAGATTCAATAGAAACATCTTAAGTAAGTGACTCAGTTAAAAAGCTTGGCATAAAACGTGGATTTTGTGGAGTCTGGAGAGTAATAAAAATATAGTGTGCTCTCACCTTCTTGCTTTATCTTACCCTACAGGAACCATGTTTTAGCCGAGAAAGTAGCAACACTAAATTCATGTTTTCAAAGCAAAACAAGGAAATAGGTACCTAAGATAGTTTCAGTAAGTAGTAATAGTCAGCTACCCTTATTCCAGGACAATAATTTACTTTAATGTATATCTCAGCCATACACAGATTCCTTAGACATCGGTTTCCTATTGCAATAATAATTTAAGAACATAAATACAGAAACTTTATAAAATTAGATAAGCATTTTGGTACCACATCCACTGAAAAAGTAGTAAATTCCCCAAACACCAAGAATATCAAAATATGATGAAATCATTATAACTTTGCTTCCTGGTGATAACAATATATATTTGCTACATTTTTAAGTCATTCCTATAGACACATTTGAAATAATAATCTTAAACATTTTAATAAGATTCCTGTGGTTTTGATCATGTGTGAAAAGAAGTAATACTACTTAAACTGTAATAGATTTTCTTACTATATATGTATATATAAAATTCTATTTTATATTAAATAGCATATCTCAAAGATTTTTTTCATCTTAATAAGCCCAAATTTACATTACATATTCCACTGTATCTATATTCAACATCAATATCAGCAAAGTACCTCTTTATTCTCTATAAGGCCAAAATTAAAATGACAGTTTTATTTTTTCTCATTTGTTTGACTTTTAATGATAACCAGTGAAAAATATTAGTGATCACTTTATGTATCACTTTATGCTTTTATGTATTTGATTACATTTGAAAGCGTTTGAGTTATATAGTGGCAATGACAATTCTATTGTGATCACATTCTAAATTCTACATTCAGAATAATAGCAATAAGTTACACAAACTAATTGGAAACTATATTAATTGTCAACCTGCTTAGCATAGGAACTCAATAATATGTAGAGAAAGATATATTACAGGGTATTTTTGATATGGTCATTTGGGTCTGGAAATAAATTCAGTGCTTCACAAATATTCTGTCCTTCTAGTGATTTTATTTTTAGCATTTTATTACAGATCACCTGAGAGAAACTGAACATATGCTTCTTTATCTAATCATACTTAGAATATGCTCAACATGCAAACTTTGATGCCATTTATGTCTCAATTTTGTTTTTCTGTATTTCTGAAACTACCTCCTATTCCACAAGACACTACCAAATCCATTTCTGTTCAATTATAATTCTTTCCATAATTTCGTCCTTTAAGTACCTGCTTTCTCTTCTGTTCACCTGAGAATAAATTCAACTAAATAATCTTAACCTCTTTTTTAAAGCTTTAATGGTATTTGAGATCTTCTATGTCTCTCAGACCCCCAAATTTCCTTCTTTCCTTTTTTATTACTTCTTTCCTTCTTTACATTTAATAATTCTACTATCCTCCAAGAAAGCATAGAGTATTATGTAGCTATTTTGCCTTCTACTTTGTTTTTCCATTAAAAGGAATCTCAAGGTGGACCTCATTCATTCTCTTAATGAGAAACTGCTAGGTGCTTATTACTTCAGAATTTTTTCTACTATCATAAATTAAGTTACAACTCCTTCCACTAAGGAATTGAAAAGAGAGCAGAAAATGTAAGCGAGGATGCACTGCACAATTACAAATGTACAGGGGGGGTCCGAGGAAGGGGTTTGAGGCTTCAGAGATGCTGATACAGGTCAAGCTCAGCCTTCTTGAGGAGTAGAGAGAAAATAAGATTTGAGAGTGAAGAGCAGTTAGCCAAGCAAGAGAAAGAAGGACATTTCAGCCAGAAAGGATAATGGTATTAACATCTTATAATCAGAAGGAAGTGTGGGAAAAATATTCCGTGTTGTATAAATAGGCATATATAAGAGTGAGAATTGCTTCATATGAGGCCTGTGGCGGGTGAGTTCTTCAGGGTCTTTTATGATTCTGAACACTATTTCTTCCCGATCATTTTCTCAACAATCTGTGTACCTCGAGAGGCAGAGGTGGTATCTCTATCTGGAGTGAATGATAGTCGTGATTACTCTTCATACAGAAGACCAGGGCTCTTGACACGACATGGCTGTAGCTAGCTCACTTGGGACTCACAAGATATGAATATGCAAAGCTTGAAAATTGTGTTGAAGATGCTGGATCAATTTTAAGACTCTGAGAAAGCATCCTTATGGTCAAAAAAGCTATTCTGATGAGATTCATAGTTTTTTTGTTCATTTATTTCAGTTGACAAAAGTACTGAATAGACATGGAAAATAAGAAAATTGGAAGCGTTTGTGAAATATCCCATGGAAAATTTGAATGGACCAATGGATCATTGGGCTGATGAGGGAAATTAAAGGCAATACAGTATGACTAAAATAAATAAAGCTCTGAGAACCCATCCCATCACCTGGAGCAGAGCTATGAACACTCTAAACTCTGTTTAATATTCTTAGGGAACTACATTTTGAGCATTGAAAGCAATTGTAAATGTTTTCCTTCTGGGGTTTATAACAATAATATTTAAATTCTGCATCAGCACATCCTTCTTTCCATGACTAAACTACAAGCTTTCCACCATCTATCATTTATTTTTTTATCTTACACAATAATTTAATTTTTATTGAAACTTGCTGCAATACTGTAGCACAATTTTTCTGCAAATAAGATCTGGAGAAAAATACATGCTAAATTTAATAGACTATGTGAAGCATCATGTTATTTGACTATGTAATTCTAACAACAGCTCATTTATAGTTATACCTTCTATCACATTTCTAAATCCCTTTGGGTTTTATTGTTTACATTAAATTAGTTCAATAATTCCACTTGTGTACTTAAACCCAACTTGGGGAATGGGGTAAAAAGTACCCCTAAGTATCCATTTAAGAGAAAAGCTTTGCATATGACAATTAACAAAAATTAATCTTTCCTAATTTCACAACCTATTCCCATATTCTTTCTTTCTGTGTACTTGTGTAATGTTATTAAGAGGTGAGAAATGTCTACATATAAGACATTTTTAAATGTTGCTGTTTTAATACGTCACACTTTTAAAATGTCTTCAAATTAAATTTTGAAGTTCTATCTTGATTTTCTTTGTTTTCATAATTTTATAATTTCCTAATTGGTATCTTGCAAGTACTTACCAAGGAATTCAAAATTTTATATATCAGGAGAGCTATAAAAATAACATTTTTCTCTGTAGACTTATGAAGTTATTTGATGGTCAATAGAAAAGGACAGAAAAACAGGGAGGAAAAAGAAAAAAGATCATTAAAGTTTATCAATTACTTTTTGTTTATAAAAATGTTTACTTTCTGTCAGCGATTTAGCTCAGTGATACCACACCTACCCTGGAAGCACAGGGGCCTGACTTTGATCCCTGGTACTACCAAAAAAAGAAAAATGTTTACTTTCAATGTATTGATCTATTAGAATCTCTCTAGTTTAATAAATAATTTGCTTTATGTACTGGTGCATTTCCATAAATATTAATAAAAGAATATTAGAAGTGCAGAAACTCCTCTCAAATAATTATCAATCTTTGAATTACATAGGAGAGTTAAATATAGTTCATATTTTATGTGTAAAATATAATGCTTTCTTATCATTTATTGCTACCTTTGACCTTTCGAATAAATGTGTCAGTTACACTAGCTGGGAGTTCCAAATGTATATGATGTTCAGAACAACAAAGGGTTGTTGATTCTGGTAGTGAGGAGGCTCAACTCTCTGATTGCAGTTCTATGGTTAATCTTGGCCCCTTCATCAGCTAAATGACATTCTGTACCATTGAAATTTTGATGTGCAAGGAGATAGAAGGATAAATAAGCAAACACAAAAATATGACATATCACACATATATGACATGGTATATGACAAATATACTGTTTTTGCTCTAAAATTATGTATTATCTTTTATAAGACCATTTCTTTAAAATTTCTCCTAAGCAAGTATGTCCATGAAATTATTATTGCCATCTACCTCACTTTTCAAACATGTGAGAGTTCTTGATCCTCTATCTCAAAACATTTTCTAAATGCAAGAAGCTTACTAAAAGATTATGTTTTTAAATAATTACAACTTAAAAATTCTATGTGCCTGAGTCAGGGATGTAACTCAGTGGCTTGCAAAATGCCAGCTTAACAAGTCCAAGGTTATGACTTCAATCCCTAGCTCCATAAAATGAAAGAAGAAAGAAAGAAAGAAAGAAAGAAAGAAAGAAAGAAAGAAAGAAAGAAAGAAAGAAAGAAAGAAAGAAAGAAAGAAAGTTCTATGCATGTCCCAGTCCTAAGAACTGAATATTTCTGATCTCAACATTGTAAAATAACAATTGCAGAAATATCATAAAAAGTAGTCACAAGGTAGTTGGATACAAATATTATATCAAGAACTAGTTAACTGCTATCTATCACTTTCAAAGTGTGAAATAACACAATCTAGCTTATGAAGACATAATCCCACTACTCCTCAAACTTCTTAATGAAATCAAAAGGGATACAATACTCCCAAATTTGTTCCTGGAAGCAAACATTACCTAGATTCCAAAAGCAGAGAAAGACCCAACCAAAAAAGAAAACTATAGGTCAATCTCTCTAATAAACATAGATACAGAAATGCTCAAACAGAATACAAAAGATTATCAGGAAGATCATGTTGGAGTATGTTGGATTCACCTATTGATGCCAGGGTGGTTCAACATACATAAAGCAATAAATTTAAAACAGTATTTCAATAGACTCAAGGACAAAAACCAAATGGTCATCTCAATAGATAAAGGAAAAGTATTTGACAAAATCCAGCACAAATTTGTGATTAAAACACTACAGAAAATTGGAATAGAAGGCCTTTATCTCAACCTGATAAAAGCTATGTATGAAAAGCCAACAGCCAACATCATACTAAATGGTCAAAAACTGAAACCATTCATAATAACATCAGGAAAAAGACAAGGATGTCCACTATCACCACTCCTGTTTAATATAGTTTTGGAAACATTAGCCACAGCAATTAGACAAGAGAAAAAATAAAAGGAATAAGGATAGGAAAATAAAAAGTTAAACTGTCATTATTTACTGATGCCATGACATTATATACAAAAGATCCCCAAAATTCAGCCAAAATACCACTAGACTTAATTGCCAGATTCAGTAACATAGCTGGATACAAGGTCAACACTCAAAAATCAATAGCTTTCCTATATACAAAAAAAAAAAATACTCAGCACTTGGGGAAACAATTTGTTTCACAATAACATTGAAAAATGAAATATCTAGGAATCAACCTAATGAAAGAGTTGAAAGAATTCTTATCTGAAAAATACAGCATTTTTAAGTAAGACATCAAAGAAGACATCAGCAAATGGAAAGACATCCTTTGCTCTTGGGTAGGAAGAACCAATATCAAAATGGCTGTGATCTCCAAATTGCTATACAGATTTAATGCAATCCCAATTGAGAGAAAATAACACAAAATTCATTTGGATCTGGAAGAGACCTAAAATAGCAAAATTCTAGGCAATACAGATATGGCAGGGGCCATCACAATCTCCAATATGAAAATATACTACAATTTCATTCTGGTTAAAAAAGAAAAATGATAATGGCAAAAACAAAACAACAAAAAACCCCACAGATCTGAGGAACAATTCAACAAATAGAAGATGCAGAAACAACTCTAGACATACTCAGCCATCTCATCTTTGATGAAGGAGGCAAACAGTCTCAATGGAGAAAAGACAGACTCTTTATTAAGTGGTGCTAGAAAAACTGGAATTCAATTTGTTGAAGATTGAAACTAGATCCATCTTTTTCACCATGCACTACAAAGTAAATTGAAGTGGATTAGAAATCTAAATATTAAAGTGGAAATACTAACCCTAGTGGGAGATAGGTTAGGTAGAACCTTTGGAGATATTGGCACAGGAAAGATTTTATGAACATGGGAACTAGAAGAAAGAATCAACAACTGGGATCTCACCTTATTAAATACCTTCTGCAGCAACAGTAACTGCCAAGATACCAAAAAGACAATGTAGGGTTTTGAAACAAAAATTTTTACCAGTGTTTCTCAGACAAAGGAATACTGTCTAGAATATATAAAGAGCTTAAAAAATATCAACCCCCTCCCAATTTAAAGACCCAGTTCAAAATAGGGATCTGAAATGAATGGACACTTTTCAGATGAAGAAATGAAAAAAGAAAAGAAACAGAAGAAATGATCAGTATCACTGGTCATTCAAGAGATCCATATGTAAACAACACTGGGATTACATCTCACTCCATTGAGAATGACTGCTATCAAGAAACCAACCAACACCAAATGCTGCAGGGCTATAGGGAGAAAGAAAGCTTTCTCCACTGCGGGTGGTAATGGAGACTGGTGCAACCACTATGGAGATTAGTGTGGTGATTCCTCAAAAAACCAGGATTAGAAGTCCCACTTTACTTTGCTATTTCCCTGTTATGCATGTACATGAAAGAATTAAAGGCATTACACCAAAGCAACATATGTGCACCCATGTTTACAGAAGCTCAGTTTGTAGTAGCTAAACCTTGGAAACAGCCTAAATGCCTATGAGCAGGACACTGGATAAAGATCATTTAAAAAAAAAAGGAATATTACTCAGCCATAAATAATGATAAAGACATTTACACTTAAATGGATACACCTTGAGGCCATACTCATAAGTGAATGAAATAGTACATAAAATCATAGGGCTGGAGGGTTAGCTCAGTGGTTCCAGCACCTGCCTCGCAAGCACAAGGTCCTGAATTCAATCCCCGGTAACCACATACAATGCTGGGCATGGAGACTCACACCCACCAACAATCAATACCACATACCACAGTGCCGGGCGTGGTGGCTCACGCCTGTCATCCCAGCACTCAGGAGGCAGAGACAGGAGGATTGCTGAGTTCGAGGCTTGCCTGGGTTACATGGTGAGCTCAGAGCCAGCCTGAACTACAAAGTGAGACCCTGTCTCAAAAAAAAAAAAAAAAAAAAAAAAAAAAAAAAAAAAAAAAAAAAAAAAAAAAAGCATAAATACCATATTATTTCCCTAGTGTGAGAGATGAAAGGTGTAAATGAGGTAGAAAATGTATGACATTGTGAAATATGAAGAAAATGTTCAAAATCAAAAGGGAAAGGGGGAGGCAGGGAAAATCAAAGAAAGGAATAAAAGATTTTGATGTTTAAAAATCAAAAAAGCAGAATCAAAAAAATCAAAAAAACAGAAACAAAGCTAAGTATGTAGAGGGTTGGGGTTTGTAGGGAGGGCAAGGAAGGTGAAAAATGAGAATTATGATACATCATGTACAGATCCAAATAGTGATGAATGTGATGAAAATGTATCAAGAAACTCAACAAAGGGGCAAAAGAGTTTACTTATACTTCTCCCCATGTAGTGACTTGATCAAGAAAAAAAAGAATGTAGGTCAAAGAGTTGATATATTCACATTAAATATTAAATAACAGTCATGAGTTAAGCTCTTGAATTTTATGACATGGAATGTATTAAGTTGGAAAAGGAAATTTAAAAATAATATTTAATGAAATCAGGTGTCATGAACTTTTCTTCGACAGCTGGAATTCTGAGTAACATTCAGAATCTGCAATATATTTATAGCCTACAATATTTTGACCTGTATTAAGAAAAATACTATTTTTCTGTCATCTCCTTCTCTTATAACTATGTAAAAAAGTTATAAAATTATATTTTAGTAAATATAAACTCCTCTCTCTTATTGACATAATCTGTTTACTGTGATATATTTTAAGGGATATAAAACTACACAAACACAATCTGGCAAATTCAATTTTTCAAAAAAGATATTGGGGAAATGAATTATTTTATTGTGAAGATTATCCCAGTTCATGAATAAATATCATCAAGGATATTTGTCTGCAGAGAAAAAAGACCCATATCTATTATTTGATAATGAGAGTGTCAACCTTCTTAAATACTTGACACAGAATACAAAATGGACACAAAAGAATTCTGGATTTTCAAAATAAGTTCCCTCCATAGTACTCTGTATTGTGTTTCTTAAATCAAGCCAAAGAGAGAAAGATCAATATACTGCCTATAGTGAAATGATTTCTATTTCATTCCCAGCTGCTCACAAATGCAGAAGCCTAAATCAAACACTTGAAAAGAGAGAAAGATCAAGACAGATGAGGAGTCCAACATGAATAGCTAGCTGGAAATGTGAAGTCAGACAGCAGCACATCTACAAAGTATTTTTCTTGATAATGGAAAATTACAAATTTCATGAAAGAGATGTGCCCTTGAGTCTCATCTAGAGAGTGGTGTCTCAGACAAATGGAAATACAAAAATAATAAATAAAGTGTAGACTAAAAGGAATGTGAATAAACATCATTGGATTAGAAGTCCAAATGCAGACCGTAGAGATACAAAGTCCAAATTAGAAAATATGCTATGCTTGGAGAAAGAGAAACTAGGCAGATAATTTTAACTAGAGCAGGTTTCATAGAAATGAGGTTGCATTGCCATCTAAATGGGAAGCAGGATACTATTAAGATACCAGAGCAATATAAAAAAGAAAATGCTCAGTTTTTATAGAAATCATCAGAAAAAAAATGACAATAACTTTTTCACGCTTTGCAAAAATGGTATGAAAGAGACTAAGAAAATGTAGGCAGGTAATGATAAGATCAAAAGAGAGACTGGTAGGATGAACTTAAAGATGACCATGTATTATTTTTCATATGATTTAAATGTAATGGGCCATACTGTGTTTTGTTTTTTAAATTAAATCCTTCAAACTTCAGCACAATTTTCCTAACCATTGCTGCATTACATGTGTGTGATTCAAAGCATTCTGCTCAAAACGTTTGTTTTGTACCTGAGTGGTGTTAACACGCACACAGAACATATAAGCCTAAATTTGATATTAAAACTATGTTTAATGTACATATCATTTTTAACATAAAGATCTTCATTGTTTTAGTAACATAGGGTTTTTTTTACAGTTTCATTAATTTCCAGTCACCTCTGAAATTTATCTGATTACCCTGAAACCCCTTCACTTGGAAATTCTCATGTGAAGTACAGTTAATTAAATTGTCATTAATGCCAAAATACACTAAGATTTCCTTTTCTGTTGAAAACAAGGGGAAATGATATTTATTAAAAGATTACTGTATTTGTCTCTAAAGTCATCAAAGTAGATGAGTATGAGATATCAGTATGTCCAATGTCATCTTCTGAACAACCTTGGCCTGATTTTCCTAAGTCGCTTAAAATAATGAAGATCAGAAAAGCAGCGATCATTAACTAATCTGTATTTAATCCTGAAAGTTCAACAATATTTTAGTACACATATCTAATGACTTGTGAATATCTAGCTGTAAGGCAGGATGACAGGATGACATTATAGAAGTTAACTCAAGATGAACTAGAAAATCATTTATCTTTATGACATTACCCTATACTTTTAATGTCTCCTTAATTTCAGCTTAATAAACACGAACACAGTGTCTCTCATAGTTCAGACCCCATAGCACTCCGTACCAGAGTCACAAAATTTAAAAAGGCTTTGTGATCACTGAAATTCTAATAAATTATAGGGCCCCAACACTCGCTTTCTCATTACTCATCATTGTTCTAATTTCTGTATGGCATTTCAGGGTGTTTGGTAAGTTACAAAAGACAAAACCTTGGTTTAGCAAACCATGACCTCATATTTTTCAACTGACCCCTCTGTTGAAAGAACAGGGTATTATTGAATGTTTGCCTGAAACTAACCTTGTTTAAAAAAACTTAAGTAGCCAAATTATTTCATTTCTGTATCAAATTATGATCAACATATACAATATGTTTTACTTCTGCTCATCAACACTACAATCTTTTGAGGTGTTAGATTAAGTAAAGCACAATTGCCGGTGTGTCTGTGGATGACTGATTTATAGGCCAGGAAACCACGAAAGGAGACCCCTCCAGGTGAGGTCAACCAGTAGGGTAATAAAGTAGATGGAATTAAAACAGGAAAAAGACAAAGGAAGTGTCCTCATATTGAAGAACTCGAGTCTTCTTGAGCAGGTAAATCCTTAGCTGTGGTCACTTTTGAATATTTTTTTCTAGGAATACAGTTTTTGCCACCTTCCAAGGCAGGCTTGCACTTGTGAGCTTTGACATCTTGAACCATGGATTGGTGCTGAATCCTTGATCCCTCATCTTGTGACTTCTGTCATCTTAGGATGAGGAGCTGCCAGTCCTCCCACTCCCCAGTGCCTTCCCTTCCTGAAAACCAACCTAATAAATCCCTTGCATTGATATCTTTTCTACTGATTCCATTCTTTGGAGAACCGTAGCTGACACACTCTTAGACTATATTGATGAAAGAATTAATAATAATTTTTGCCATTGTAAGGAAGAGGAAAATGGGAAACAGACATCTAGTCAAACAAAATCATTATAGAAGATGGGAAATAGTGTTGTAAATACATGTGATATTAAAAAATAAACTCAGAGGGCCAGAGATTTAGCTCAGTGGATCTGGGGTCTGCCTAGCCAACACAGGGTCCTGGGTTGATCCTGGTAACCACATAAATAATACCGGATGTGGTGACTCACACCCACCAGCCATCACTACCACACCACTTAGAACAATGCTGGGAGTGCTGGCTCACTCCTGTATTCTCAGCACTAGAGAGGCAGAGGCAGGAGGATTGGCAGAGGCAGGGCCAGCCTGAACTACAAAGTGAGACCCTGTCTCAAAAAACAAAAAAGCCACCTCAGATCAGAAAAGCAGCGTACTTCAGAGTGAGAGGTAAGAACTCAGTTTTCTCTGGGAGAAGATCAAGGCCTCCAAGGAGTGGAGCCAGGCTGCTAGCATGGAGTGCGTGCAAAACCTCCTCATCTGTGATGTGATGTCAGGCTTTGGTAGACTCCATTTACCCATGGTGGACATGTTTGCAAAAATAGAAATCACCAGACAGCAGATATCAGGACTTTTTCTTTCTCTGGTTCTGAGGATAAATTTTAAAATACTTTCCATCAAGCATGTGCAAACACAGAAAAAAAAAATATAGAGATGCTGACTTGAGAAATGAGTTTAGGAACAAAACTATATGTATCCTTATTTCTAAAATGAGATGAATGTACAGTATTTTTTATTGAAGATGCATTTTTTTGCACACCAAGCTAAATGAGTTTTGAGTGAACATCATAGATTTGTTTAGAGTAATGCTAAATTATTGGCTGGATTTCATTTTTTCCTGGCTGATATTTCTTGAAGGAACAGAGATAATACATAATAGAAGTTTGTTAAGAAGAACAAATCTAACACTACATATAATACATGTAACTAAAATTTCCTGACATAAACAGAAAGCTTCATCAAGGTTGTCTAATATGATTAATATTTTTTATATTATCAATATTATTTTAGCTCATTCAACTCTTTTGACACTATGTTTATACCAGGCTCTAAATGAAAGATAGTTTGTCCTTGACTTGGAAAGTTAGGTCTCAGTCTTTTTGTTTTGTTTTTTGAGACAGGGTCTCACTTTGTAGTTCAGGCTGGCCCTGAGCTCACAATGTAGCCCAGGCAAACCTGGAACTCAGCAATCCTCCTGCGTCTGCCTCCCGAATGCTAAGATAACAGATGTGAGCCACCATGACAGGCACTGTGGCAAGTGGTACTGATTGCAAGCCCAGTATTGTTCCATGTGGTTACTGGGGATTCAACCAGGGAACTTGGGCTTACCAGGTAGGCTCTGGAACCACTGAGCTAAATCTCCAGCCCTCTTAGTCTTTTCTTGATCTAAAATGTCCCTCTTTTTCTACTGAAAAGATTGAATTCATCCAATCAATTCTCACATTCGATTCTCACATTCTTTCTCTTCTCTTTTTCCTTGTTCACCTGTCTTGAATTTGCAACAGCCTTGAAAAGACTTAGAAAAGCACATGAACCAAAGATGCAATTTACAATTTTTCAGATTAACTTCTGGAAAGAAATGAGCTTGTTTTTCTATGGAGATCTTTCCCATTTTTTATTTGCTTCAAGGTTTCATGGTATTAATTAATAGAATAATATGGAAAATATTATACTTACTATATTATATCAGTGTTATTTTACAAGTATTCACTTGTGAATGATTTAAAATTAAATATGTTTTTTTACACATGAAACAACACTTTAACAATATAATTTACTATTTAAAGTCTTAGTTTTGCTTGAAATCACCTTAGGTATAAAGTTAAGTCTTCATGTTGGTCATACAAACAAATATATTGTCATATTGTAATTTAACAAACAAATAAGTGACTTTTCCACTTTTAAATAAGACATATGCACAAAAAGATAAATAACTATCCCAGAACATTCAGTCATTTTTTTTGTTTTTGTTTTTGTTTTTTTAGACAGGGTCTCACTTTGTAGTTCAGGCTTGTCCTGAGCTCACTATGTAGCCCAGGCAAGCCTTGAACTCAGCAATCCTGTCTCTGCCTCCTGAGTGCTGGGAATACAGGCATAAGCCACCATGCCCAGCACTGTGGTATGTGGTATTGATGGCTGGTGGACGTGATTCACCACACCCAGCATTGTATGTGGTTACCGGGGATCGAACTCAGGACCTTGCGCTTGCGAGGCAGGTGCCGGAACCACTGAGCTAAATCTCTGACCCTGTCATGATTTTTGTTTGTTTGTTTTTTTGAGACAGGGTCTCGTTTTGTCGTTCAGGCTGGCCCTGAGCTCACTATGTAGCCCAGGCAAGCCTCGAACTCAGCAATCCTCCTGTCTGCCTCCCGAGTGCTGGGATGAAAGGCGTGAGCCACCACGCCCGGCCCTCAAACAGCAACAATAAAACAAGGGTTTAAAGTTGAAGTAAATAAAGATTTTCCTTTGATCTTTTAGTTATTCTGATTTTAATTATATTTATCATTTCATTTCACTTAAATCCCCAATGTTTTTAGCCCATAGAACTCAGCTTCTAACTTCAGTGTTGTTTTAAAATAAAATTTGACGTATTTCAAAGGCATCTAGAGAGTGATCTATTTATTTTAAGGAAATTGGAATATATTACAGACATATTTCTAGAGATTTTTTACAATTTTCTTAAAGGTTAATGGAGCAATTTGACTGTGTGGTGTCTGCCTATTTATTCCTTCTCTCAGTCCTTGGAATAGTGAAGTACTCAAATGAAAAGTGTAGGACACTTTTATGTAGAAAAGTGTAGCTCCTTTTGCATTCTTCTTCTGAATGATATTATCTCTATCCTGTGCTGAGCAAGCATTGTGTAAAACCCAAGGATCAGAGTAATAACCACAAACTACCTTTAGAGAGAACAATATGTTTCTAAACTGTAGCCAAGCTGGTCATATTGGTGTTTAACTATAAATATATATCACCTATCAGAGGAATTCTTTTAATTATACTCACAGTGTGAGAGTAGGTGGCAGACATGGAAAGATGAGACAATGAATATATTACAAAAGAAGAAATTTCCTCAGAAATACAGAGGATCTCCATATAGTTAAAGTTCAGTCATTTCTAATTTCTCCTTCTTACCCCACAATATGCCAGATGGCAACATGGTCACAGTAACACCCTCTCTGAAGATGGTTACTTACAGAGATTGGAGAGGACATAGCAACATTACCTGCCACTGTGGAACTCAGCGGTAAGAAATGATGACAAATGCCCTGGAAATGTGTTGTTCCTGCACAGAAGGCATTCTGGTGTCAGTTTCTTTGAACATCAGCAATTACTCTGCTCTGAGAGGCATTCTACAAAATTTAAACACTCCTTTACATTAAGAGATTTCAACACTGCCCTTTAAATTGTATAAACTTCTTATGTATTCCAGTTGTTTGTAGTTCTCTCAGATTCTCTGATTTACTATAATGTGTTACTCAAATCCTAGGTTCCTTAACATTTTTCTTTTTTGACCTATAACATGAATAAGAATTAAAGGAACAGCAAAAGGAGTCATCAGCTCTCAGTTGGAAAAGAAATACTTTATTGGAGATATATGAAGAATAAAAATAACTGAAACAAGGGAAATCACAAGGTAATGAGTAGTTGGTATGAGAAATTAAACTAGAAATGTTTGCAAAAATATTATGAAAGTAATTGTTACTGATCATAGAATAATGGAGTAAGTCAATCACTTTGTATTTCATAAAAGACTAATATTTATACTTAATATTTTAAAATAAAAGCATAGCATAAATTAAAATAAGCAAAGATTTCTTGAAGTCTGAGCCTAAAATACTCTATTATTTCATTAAATCAACAAAACTACGACCCATTGAGAAAACAACTGTTGATATCTTCTACCTTTATTCAAGGGGAAGCTAATCAAATCACACTAGTTTTGCAAATAATAAACAGGTTAAGTGACACACAAACTATCAAAAAAGGAAGTGCTTGAACATATTGAAAGTTAAAAATATCATGATTTCCTTCAGCAATGATAACCATTCCAGCAGAAATCTTGGATTGATACTCCTTTTTGGAGGCTTTACAGGTGTGTGTGTGTGTGCCCTTTCAGTCAGCACTCTGACATTTCCTTATACAGAACCTAACTGCTTTGCATTGATAGCCCTGTGTGGTCCTGATCTGCCTGTGATGGATGCCTTGGTCTTGGGTCTTGGAGGATGAGGCTATGACTACACTACAGGAGGAAGGGGCTTTGCTGAAGCTTGACAGGAAAAGCCCTTAGATAACAAGACACTGGAAACTTTGATGAACCTGGAGTCAACAGATGATGAGATTAAACAATCAATGAGGAAGGTTTTTCGGCAGCATATTACTGGAAAAAAATGGCTGTAAAAAACAAAGTTTTAAAGTATCAAAATGACATTGTTATGTGTTTAAAATTCAACTAAAATATTTTGTGGTCACAGCTAGAAGAATATGGAAATGGGAATCATCCTTATTTAGAAAATAATCGTATTGGGCCGGAGGGTTAGCTCAGTGGTTCCGGCGCCTGCCTTGTAAGCGCAAGGAGCTGAGTTCGATCCCCGGTAACCACATATAATGCTGGGCCTGCAGACACGCCCACCAACAATCAACACCGCGTACCACAATGCCGGACGTGGTGGCTCACGCCTGTAATCCCAGCACTCGGGAGGCAGAGACAGAAGGATTGCTGAGTTTGCGGCAGCTTGCCTGGGCACCATAGTGAGCTCAGGGCCAGCCTGAACTACAAAAGCGAGACCCTGTCTCCAAAAAGCAAAAAGAAAAGAAAATTACAACAATTACAAATGTATTACAATGTATTACAACACATTTTTTCCCCTTGGTTTCCACTAGCTTTTATTTCTTGTTTTCAGTGAACTTCTTCCCAATCTTTTCTCCTGTGCACACCACCTGCCTCTCCACTGCTCTGATCCATGGTAATCACTACTCTGGTGCATACTCTAATATCAATCACAATAAATGAACACAGGAAAGACCTAACTTTTCCTGATAGTTATATTAATAAGAATTGTTTTACAGTACAAAACAGTGAGGGAAAGAAAGTTAAAAGTGAATACTACATTGCTGAGGAGAATGTAAAATGCTACACTGGACTGCAATTTGGCAGCTTCCTAAAGAACCAATCATATTCTTACTATGTGATATAGAAATTGGGCTCTTTGGTATTTACTCAAGTGCCTTAAAAATGTAAATTTACATGAGAACCTACACACTAATGCTTGCGGCAGCCTTATTCTGTGCTGATAAAACTTGTAATCAACAGAGATGCCCTTCAGTAGGTGAGTGTACACCACAGTGTGGTATATCTGAGCAATAGTGTATTGGTCAGTGCTAAAATGTAGTGATCTGTTGTACCAAGGAAGACAGTCAGAAACCTGAAATGCACACGAATAAGTTACATACTATTCTCACAATTATGGGCTGCTCTGAAAGACGCAAACCATGGAGACAGTAAAAAGATCAGAGGTTGTCAGCACTTAAAAGACTAGATGAGATTGAAAAACTTAGCAAAGAAAACTTTTAGGACCATGAATTTATTCTATATGATTGTGTGATTTATTGGGTGATGTTAATGTGAAAATGTAGGTTCATCATTCATGACTAGAGTTCCACTCTGATACCTGGTATCCATGGTGAAGGAGATCACGTGGATGCCTGCACGGGTATATAAGAAATCTCTTCTATTTTCCACTCAATTTTGGTGTAAGCCTAAAATTGCTCTAAAGACAGTCCATTAAAATAATTGATTAAACAGAAATCAAAGTAGAAAAAAGGTCTAAATATTAAAAGAGAAATATGAAACCTCCTGAAAGATAGGTTAGGTAGGACTCTTGGAGACAATGGTGTAGAGAAAGACTTTATGAACAAAACCTCAGTAGCATGGGAACTAACAGAAAATATTAACAACTAGAATCTCATTTTATTAACCATATCATTTCTCTGGTATGAGAACTTGTAGATATAAATGAGTTCTAGAATGTATGATTGATTTTTTGAAATAGGAAATATTCAAAGGGAAAATGGTAGGGGAAAACAATGAGGAGAAATAATAAATATGATTTAAAAAGAAAAAGAAAGCATATGTATATGGGGGTGGGGGATGGAAGGAGGGTAGGATATAGGTAAAAATGAGAATTAACTTGTGTAATATACTGGTACAAATTCCCCAATGTTGAGTGTGATTGTGAACTGTATATAAAATGTACCAATAAAGAATTCAATTTAAAGGAAGTTCCTGCACAGCAAGATAAACCACCAACAGAGCAAAAAGACAACCTAAATTTTGGGAAAATTTTTACCAGCTATTCCTCAGACAAAAGACTACTATCTAAAATATATACAACACTTAAAAATATCAGCTCCCCAAATTTAAAGACCCAGTTCAAATATGGGAATCTGAAATGAACAGACACTTTTCAGATGAAGAAATAAAAGCAACAAAGAAACATGTGAAAGAATGTTCAGCATCACTGGTCACTTGAAAGATGCAGATGAAAACAACGCTGAGATTCCATCTTATTCTGGAAAGAATGGCTGCTATCAAGAAATCAACCAATAACAATTGATGGCTGGGCTGTTTGGGGAAAGGAATCCTGCTCTACTGTTGGGGGGAATGTAGACTGGTACAGCCATTGTGGAGATTCCTCAAAAAGTAGGATTAGACCCTGTGTTCAACCCTGCTACTTCCCTGCTGGGTATATTCCTGAAAGAATTAAAAGCATCATACCACAGCGACATATGTGCACCCATGTTTATAGCAGCTCAAGTTCTATTAGCTAAATCTTAGAAAGAGTCCAAATGCACATCAACTGGAGACCAAATAATCTGATGTTTTAAAAATAAAAGAGTATTACTCAGCCATGAAAAATAAAAAGTTAGAGATGATAAATTAAAGCTAAATGCACGAACCTTAAGGCCATACCCATAAGTGGAATAAACAGGACTTTAAGGTGTAAATACCGTTATCTAGTGTGAGAAACTGAAGATGTAAATCATATTGAAAATGTATGATAGTTACTGTGAAATAGGAAGAAAATCTTCAAAGGGAAAGGAGAATTGGGTAGGAGCAGGGGTATCAGAAGGGAAAGAAAAAATTGTTGATAAAAAGAAAAAAAACAGATACAAAGCCTATGTATACAGAGGAGTGGGGATTGAAGGGACGGCAGGAGAACAATAAGAACATCAGGAAAAATAATAAGATATATCAGGCACAGATACAAATTCTCAATGATAAATGTGATCATAATGTGTTGCTAAAATGTAATAAACTCAACAAAGGAAAATAATTAAATAATTGAGTGGTACATTGTAAATTTACCTAAATTTGCTTAACTATCCTGGACATATCTAATTCTCTTTTCAAAGATTATCTTTAAGACATGCATTTTCCATAATCTGGAAACAAATCTCTCTGTACCAGACCTATTTTCTTTATTTCACTGTCTTCAGCTTCTTCTAGAGTGCTTTAAAAATTAGGTTTGTGCATGCAGTTTTATATTCTTTAACAGCATATCATGCCATTAAAAGCAAATACGTAATTAGTCTCACAAAAGTCTTCATCTTCTCAAATAAAAGATTTTTAAGACATTTTCTTTAAGTAAATTATCTAACTATAAATGCATATGTCTTTAACATTCTCATTTCATCTCCCTTGGAATACACCCAATAATGAGATTGTTTTATCATTTGATGGCTGTATTTTATACAGAAATTTATGTATTTATTCCCTGAATGGCTGGCATAATTTATTTTCTTACCAACAGGCACAGGATTTCTTTTCTTCTACCTCCTCCAAAATACCTGTAGTCTTTGCAATCTTCATTTATACCTATTTCAAAAGTTATGAAGTGATATTTGGCTTATGATTTACATGATCATTATGGTGAGTAATGCTGAGCATTTTTATACACCTGTTGGATATTTGTATACCTTCTTTTGAGAAATACCTATTCAGGTCCTATGATAATTTTTAAAATTAGATTTTTTTCTTAATGAATTGTTTCAGTTACACACATATGTGTAAATAGATATGTATATATGTACATATATGTATATGATATGTCTTGCATATTATCTTCTTTTATCCTACAGACTGTCTCTTCTCTCTATACATTGTTGTCATTTCTGGGCTGAAGTTTGTACTTCTTCCCTGCTATGTTCACTGAGGTATTATTATTCACAGTGACACAGGTATAGAACCAAGATGGACATGGAACTATATACAAAGTAAAGAAAATATGTATACACAAAATGGAATATTACTCTACTGTAAAAGGAAGGAAATAGTACCATGTATAACAACATGGAGGAGTGTAAAAATACTTGTGATACTTTAGTCAAGGAATGCACAGGAAAATGAAATTGAATGAGCTCTCATGTATAGAATCCAAAAAAGTCAGACTCACAGAAGCAGAGAAAAGAAGGTTAATTCCAGGGACTACGGAAAACATTGGGTATGTATATAGTTCAATCAGACATCCAGAAGAAGGTCAGATAGCTAGTGCATAACTCTGGGACTTCAATTCATAGTAGATGTCAAGAGAGAAGGTTTTATATGTTCATGCAGCAAAATAAGATAAAGATACATCATAGATGTGTAATTATTCTAGTGTATACATACATCACGCTATAGTGCATGAGTACAAATTATTTTGTACTTTTATAATTTATAAATGAAGGAATAAAAGTAAAAATAATATGCATTTCATGTTTTGAATAGAACTTTCTTTCTCTTTAGCATTTTTCTTCTAAGAACGTGAGCATCCAGATTCTCAACTTCATTAAATATTTCGTAGCTTTTTTATTGAGTTTATCAATAGATTTTAAGTATTTCTTATAATACTTTTTTTTTTTTTGAGACAGGGTCTCGCTTTGTAGTTCAGGCTGGCCCTGAGCTCACTATGTAACCCAGGCAAGCATCGAACTCAGCAATCCTCCTGTTTCTGTTTCCTGAGTGCTGAGATGACAGGCGTGAGCCACCATGCCTGGCACTGTGGTATGTGGTATTGATTGCTGGTGGGCGTGAGTCATCACGCCCAGCATTGTATGTGGTTACCGGGATTGAACTCAGGGCCTTGCGCTTGCGAGGCAGGTGCTGGAACCACTGAGTTAAATCTCTAGCCCTATAATACTTTTTTATAGTTGCTATATACAAAAGCTTTTATGAGTAACAATTCAAAATACTACTTTGTTAGACTCTAAATTTTGCATGCTTTTTACCATAGAAAGATGCCAGTAGTCTCAATCTATATCAAATGTGCTCTCTATATTTTTTATGGGCCTTAAAGCAAATTATTTTATTCCCTTGGATTTTTTAATTAGCATCACATGAAATTTTAAAAAATATATAGATAAAAACACAACTGAAAATATGTTGAAATTATTCTATCTGTATTTCCATGGTAGCATAATGCATTTTTGCAGGCACTACAGCCAATGTATTAGAAAAGAATGTTTAGAATTAAAGGATTTCAATAAAGGCCTGTCTCTACTGTCCCCGTTTGTACAGCTCTTTCTGAAATACGTTCTTCTATATGCAGAAATGTAAAGGACAAGGAAGCCACGGTTTCTTCACATTTTAAGTTATGTTGAAGTGGTTTAATTAAAGCAATTGTGCATAATTGTCACTTGCAGTCACTTAAAATATTCATTGGGAATGCCCAAGACTTATTTTAGCACAAAGCATTTGGTTAATACAAGCCTGCTCACTTCACATGCATTTTAACCTTTTAGCAAAAGCGTCACTCTGGCCGAGGCCCTATCATATCACAGAATTGGCCTCCTCGTCCCACCTGATGGGCTATCATTAGCATTGCTTGGTGTGGAATATTCACACCCACAACCCGGACCACATGCCCTCATTACTCACAGAGATAAACAATCCCTACAGAGTAAATTACAGGTTGGTCCCTTCATTGTCCCCCAAGGAGCAGCCGGTTTGAAAATTCACACATACATGCACAAATAAAAATACATTTTTTTGAGATAATGAGTAGTCTTTTGCATTTTAGAGAGACAAGAACTAAATTTTAGTCTTAATAGATAAAAACTTATGAGTACATTATTGCCCATCAATATATAGTGGGCCAAAGCCATGAAAAAATATAGAAATATAAAAGATACATATTTACCTGGTAATTATCTTTTATGTGTTTTTAAAGAACTTTATTTTTGCTACACACCTTACAAAGATTACTTGAACTGGTGAAAATGAGAAGATATTTTCATAATAAAATTCCAAGTTCTTAACACATTTTCAATATGCAAAGCAGATTTTCATTTAAATACCTGAAATAATCACAATGCATTATCTTGGAAACTATCTATTTATATGAAGATATATACGTGCATAACTTTGTATGCAGAGTCAAATCTTACTCTCATTCCTTCACCGCTCTCACTCAAGCCATTATCCGGTTGTCACTTGACCTTTGAAATAAGTCACAAGTCAGTTCTCTGCTCACCTCCTTCCTGTCTCCTCCCTGGTCTAAGCCATCGCCCTTATTAGGCAAGTACAAGTCATAACGATTCTCCAGATCACTTTTGACCTTTATCTTGTTCATGAAGCAGTCAGGGAGATTTTTTTTTAGAATCTACACCTGATCACATAATTACCTCTCTTCAAACCCACCAACACTTCTCATCACAGCACAAGCTGAACTCTGATTCAGTCTCCTGGCTGCATTTTATGGTCCCCATTTGTCCTTGTTCTGTGATCCTCTCCCTTCTGTCTTGAAAATTTCATTCTCTTCTCTTCAGTATGCCTTTGTCCTGGGCCTGAGACTTTCTCACAGTTAATATTTGCTAAGTTGGCTTCTTGTCATCTTAGTCTCCTTAAGATTCTATTAAAATGTTATGTCATGAGTCTATTGATTCCCTAATCTGAAGAGACCATCCTCTTACCAGTCGTAGCATGGCCTTTCTGTCATTCTTTCCTCAACAATCACCATTTCATGTTTTCCCATTAATATAATCTTTAGAGACTATAAACTTGCTGATGTAAGATTGACCATACTTCCCTGACCTCTGTATCAGAAATGCCCACTGTGTCTCTGGCACAGCATGAAGCTCTGAGTGGAATTTACCTGGTGACAATAGGAATGAGAGATATGTGGATAGACTGAATTTTTTTAAAACACAAACACAATAAAAATAAACTTATTTTCCTTTTTATTTAAAAAAAGACTATAATGGGGCCGGAGGGTTAGCTCAGTGGTTCCGGCGCCTGCCTCACAAGCGTAAGGACCTGAGTTCGATCCCCGGTTACCATATATAATGCTGAGCGTGGTGGCTCACGCCTGTAATCCCAGCACTCGGGAGGCAGAGACAGGAGGATTGCTGAGTTCATGGCGGCTTGCCTGGGCACCATAGTGAGCTCAGGGCCAGCCTGAACTACAAAGCAAGACCCTGTCTCCAAAAAGCAAAAAAAAAAAAAAAAAAAGACTATAATGTAAGAGAAGGGATTGAGAGTTAACATTCTAGGACTTTTTATCGGTTACAATGAGCAACATAAAGTTTATTCAGGTTTAATTACAGGTCCATGCACTGCTTTTTAAAACATAGATAAATGTATTTGCATATGTATTTATTTCAAAAATACTCAAGTATACAGGACAGTCTCTTATTTGGAGTATTTAAATAAATATATTGTATAGTTTTAGATGTTTTCAAAGTTAACAGTACCAAATGACTGCTCCCCATGTCTGTGAATGAGTTTGAACAGACTAGTACTCAAGATATCTTCTATGGCACTTCTGCCTCCTTGAGAGTACAATACTTTCTGTTATATGTCAATGGGTATGTGACTTCCCAAGAATGTTATTGTCACTGAATCTGTGCTAGTAGTTCAAAACCCTAGCTGGTCAGTGGGATTACACAGCAAGAGATCTGTGGATATGTGAATGCAGTAATTTTTTTTCCCTCCAGAAATTCTCATTCTTATCCTCTTTTCTCTAGGACCAAAGAATCTGTATTTTCACATGCACTTGGAGTGATGCTGACATGGAGTGGACCTGAGACTCCCACAGGCACAGAAAACCTCTGTTACCAGGCTACTCATCCTGATGTGCTCTCTATAGAAAAATAAAAGACATATGTTGGATAAAACTGTTACAAATGAAGTCGATTGGCTTTCAAATTTAGGATTTGAAAGCAGAATATTTGTTTGTTATAATTCAACCCACAAACGTTCCTTTGGAAATATGTTGGAAGTAGAGTTTCTGCCATTACTTCTTCTTATGAGTAAAGTCAGCATTATCAGAGACATGAAGAACACAAGTACAAAGACAAGACAAAAAGTTAACAGCCAGCATCCAGACCATAATAAAAGCTTTGGACTTGACATCATAGTCCCTTGATGAAAAGAGTGATATTACTGATCAACATTCAAACTATTTTTGTCAATTCCAGAAGAAATATTTAAAATCAAAATGTCTAACTCAAGGACATTTTAAAGTCATTAATAATTATGTTTTGATACTTTAAACAAAAAATTATAAAAATTCAAATGTCAGTTGGTTTTCCAAAATACTCCCTGAGTATTTATGATTTGGTCGGAGAAGAGAAAATGATCCCATTGGAGAAATTGTGTTTCTTCCTTTGCTAATTTGATGACACTAAAAGCTCCAGGCTTGCTGTTGCTTTGTAGGTGCTTGGTGAGTACAGCAATCCTCTCTGAAGCAGGACACTCATTTATGCTAGTACCCAGGTGACCTGTGAGTTGTTCGTAGCATGAGGAAGCCTCTAACACAGGAGAAGCAGAGGAGGGGGCACATTACCTAGAGCCTTGTGGAAGGCTTATGTCAGCCATGTTGCAAGACTGAACCTGAGCACTTTAATACAACCTGGGCACAGTCAGTTCGCAGGGGAGGAGCAGTCCCCCATGACCCACCATCTGTACTATTTCAAGTTCAGTTCAGTGGGGCTGGAATTTCTGCAGGGGAGTTGCTGCTCAGCTTTGCCACCTTTCCGTACCACTGCTACCAAGCCCTTCCAACCTACCAGCTGTCCAAAGAAACTGCTGGTTCTTAGCATCCTGAATGTGAATTGGCAACACAGAGAATACTTTGTAACCTTAAGTAAATCCTGATTTATAATAGGAATCATGAAGAACTTTGGGCAGCATTGACTTCATTGTTACTGTAAAGTTGGGTATTTCACTGGTGGTGAATCTATGGGGCATGGGTCGTAGACTATTGTTTGTTATCACTGAAAGCGCTAAAGAGTTAGCCATCATTGGTTTATTTGATGTCTCACTTGTAATATACAAAGGAATATTATTTTTCCTAAAGCTAGTATGAATAAAGGGACTTCATTCATTCCTGCACTTCCTATCCCAAATACGCAAATCTTCTTCACCACAGATGTCCCATTCCATAGTAGATACACAAAAATGAGATGATAGAGCAAATAATACAGGAGATAAAATTTGAAATATTGTAACTCATAACTTACTAGCTATTTCTCACCTGTTTTCTAAAAATGTAAGAATGAGTCCTGGGAATGACAGAGATTAAGAGTAAGAAGATTATTGATAGGAAAGCTCCTGAGGCACAGAATGCATCCTGAATGGGTAGCCAGGACTCCACTTTACAGAGGAGTTTTACACAGTGAAGCCCATGTGAATACAAGGTGGACCACAGTGATAAACATCAAATAAAGTTACACCTGTAGTCACTTAGATAATCATGGTCCAATTGAGAAACCAGTCATGTAACAAATGTAGATGGACGTCACCCACCATGGTGGTCGGTGACTTCATCAGGCCCGTGTTTGTTCTTTGAGGAAGTACATAGATCTGGTCATCTTGTCTTTATCTTGACGTTTGGTTCCAACTGGTTTGTCTCTTGTCACAGCTGTGGTGTGTTTCACTTTTATCTTGATCTTTATTGAGAGACTATCCCTATCAGACTGCCTATAATATTTCTAGCTAACTCACCTGCCTAAAATAGGAGGAGGATGAAAGTGACACAGCTTATGTTTCGAATTACCATCATTCACATTATCCTGTGTTCAAGGCTATTCTGAGGCACCTTTATAGACTTTATTTCAATAATATTTAATGCTGAGGGACAATGTAAGACAAATCAATTTCACACTTGTAGTCTCAGTATTTCTCCTGATCTTTCCATTACTTTTTAAAGAAAATATGCATTCCCTATACCTTTTGGAAGTAAAGGCATTTAGAGAAGGCATTCCTAATTTGTTAAAGTATCTAGTTGATGAATATTCATTGGTAATTTGCATTTGAAACACTGTCCTCAAACAGTATTGACTAGTCAGTTTTTTCTTATAACAAAATTTATTATTATTATTATTTGGAAGAGGAATGGTTAGTAACTTGCAAATATTTTTAAATATTTTGAAAAAGACTAAACAATTGATCAAGGTTTATTGAATGTATGGTGTAGCATGTTGGAAATGGGCAAGGAATATCGTTATCTTACTCTGACAAACACCAATCATCCTCAAGATGTTCTCATGACCAGGATAGAAGCGATGGGGAGAAAAACAAGCAGTTGAAGTTGACCTGACTTTGTAGCTTTGGTTACCAGCCTACCTATGGTGGCCAGAACCTCTACAACTTTTCAGCACAAATAATTATTCCAGGGTTAAAACATTGTAGTTCTCCACACAGGGGAAAATACCAATGTTAAGAAACACCATTAAGGTTTGCAGCTCCAAAATAGTGATTTATTTAATGCTCACTTAATGAAGAAACAATTACTCCATGGTATACCAAGAAAGATAAGGGGAAATTGTATAAGATAAGGATGAATGAGTATGGACTCAACATGGAGTTGATTTTTAGATGATAAAGATCAGGAGAAGATAAAAGGCTTCTTCAATATCATAGTTAAACTTTGACATCTTTGGTAAGTAAAAGATAAAAACATATTTTTTAACTCTTCCCCATTTCTAATGGAAAGATGATGAGAATCATATCACCCAGCCCAATGACTAATTGATTTATTAATTCACTCAAATAAATATTTGTTGAATATCTACTGTAATGCAGAGACTGTGCTATGTGATAAAGATATACCAGCAAGACAAACAGACAAAAATCCCTATCCCATAGCATATGTACTATACTAGGGTAAAAGACAATAAACAAAAGGTGTAAGTAAACTTTTCCACGTGTTATATGTTGCAAGTGCTAAGCAGGAAGGTAGAGCAGGCTCGAGGCTAAGGAAAATTTTAGAGGAAAGGAGTAAATATTCACCACTGAAGTGAAAAAATTCCTCACTGGGAGTGTCATTTGGAAAGTCTGAAGGAAGGGGTCAATTCATCTGAAGATTCTGAAAAGAACAATGCAAAGAATTCAGCATTTTAATACAGGTGCCACAGGTAAAGTCCAGGGCATGTCTGTCAGTTCCAAAATAAAACCAATACTGATAAAGAGCAAGAACAACTGAGAAAGTCATGAAAAGAGAGAAGGTTAGATTTCTCATCTCTCTTTAGCCTGAATAGCAGCATCCAAGGATCCTCAGTGGAGGAATGAGGACATGTACTCTGATAATAAACACAGGCACCTCAAATGCTTGGGGAAAATGAGAAGGTTAAAGTAGTCTTTTGAAATCCTGTTTATGGTTAAACCTTGGGTTCAGCATAATATCCTGCAAAACATGTGAAAAATAAAATTTTAATAGTTAAAATTTCATATATCTTCATGGCTACCATAAGTGTTAATAAAATGCTTGAATAATATTGCATACTTGAAATATATATAACTTATGTGCACATATAAATTATGTATATTCATTTATTTTTATTCATAAATGCTGGTAATATTTTGGTTTTTACATTTCTTGTGAGTTGATACACATACGTAACACATCTTAAATTCTGTTTTCTTCCCCTTTCTCTGTCCTCTCTCCATTTGATCTGTCTCCCATTTGGTAAAGACCTATTTCCCTACTACTTATATTTTGATTTTTCTTTATAATTTGGGTTTCCTATTAGAGAAAAATCATGCATTATGTGAGCATGTATATTTGATTTATTTCATTTAACATTATAGTCTCAAGGTACATTATTTTTCCTACAAATGACTCAAGTTTTTCTTTTATAGCACAGTAGTTCTCCATTGTGTATAAATATTTTTTAGATCTATTCATCTATTCATAGGTGTCCAGGATATAGCTATTATAAATTGTGCTCATATAAACATTGGCATGCATGTATAATTCTAAAATGATGTCTTTTACTCTTTCAGGAAGACATTTGGAAAGGAAATACCTGGAACAAATGGAATTTTTAGTTTTATTTTTTGAGGAAATGTATTTTTGTCCAAAGTTGGAATCTGCATATTCAGTGTTTTGTATGTCTAACATATAGCTCAATTATCAGTTAGTGCTATTTTATGTCAATTATCCAAATCAGTCCTCTGTTAGGAAAAAAAGCATATCTCACTCTTCAATTCAGATATGCATGTTACATATTTTGAGGAACATTATAAAAGTCACAAATAAAGAAATTTCTGAAACACCTTTCTTAAGGATCTTTGTCTAAAACCAGATGTCTAGATTAAAATCTTATAAATATACTGTTATCAATTTGTTTTATGAGATCCCATAATACTTCAGGACATGAATTCTGAAATCCATCACCTGGAGCAGACCCTGGAGGGGACCTGCTATGTAAACTGCCACATTGCTTTGGTCCCTTCTCTCTAATGGTTCAGACAAAATTATCATTTATACACAATTTCTGCCCCATTGCAGAAGTTTTGAGTTGTAGGAAAAACTGGATGAGGGAAAATGTATATACTTTCTTCCCAGAGAAGATAGGAAATGATGTTGTTCCTTTAGTACCTGGTACGGTTAATAAAGCACACCCAGACTATCCTTTCACTTAAACGACTTACTTTACCTATGTAGAAGTCATCTGGACATGTTTCCTTGGCGGCTACTTGACAGCTTGTTCAAATAGTGACATGTTTTTGACCTTGGCTTTTATTTTATTTTATTTTTTCCCCTTTTCAAAATCACTTGGGAGGCTACCATGAGACATTTTAATTTGGGCTGAAAGCGTTCTCATTCTGTCACACCCCCGACAGATGCACTGTTGGATGACCTAGCTTTCAGTTCAACCTCTTTAAGAAGAAAAAGTCGAAATTCTTATATTGACAGCTAATCTGTCAATAACGGAGTAGTCACATTATATCTTTAAAATTATATTTTGAAACATAACTCAAACCTGAGTTTTTTCATCTGATTGAAATAGTATGTGTAGATAAATAATTTTTAAACATAAGCTTCAGAACAGGTATATGATCTTGCTCACAAATACACAATAGTGCTGAGAACTATATCTGTGACATCATAGTCACACATTCTATTCATTAAACATGTGAATGTCTATCTTTAAGGAAAAGGAACAGAATTATAAAATTGGATACATGATCATACATACAAAAATATAAAATTTCAAATAAATGTGTCTCATTGAATTTACTGATTTTATAAACTGTAACAATTATTTTAAGAATACAATCATACTGGGCCAGAAGATTAGCTCAGTGGTTCCGGCCCCTGCCTCACAAGCACAAGGTCCTGAGTTCAATCCCTGGTACCCACATACAATGCTGGGCATGGAGACCCACGCCTACCAGCAATCAATACCACATATCACATACCAGAGTGCCGGGCGTGGCGGTTCACGCCTGTAATCCCAGCACTTGAGGCAGAGACAGGAGGATTGCTGAGTTTGACACATGCCTGGACTACATAGTGAGCTCAGAGCCAGCCTGAACTACAAAGCGAGACCCTGTCTCAAAAAAAAAAAAAAAAAAGAATACAATAATACTGATAGCCTTGGCTCCATATCTATAGTTCAGTAACTGTTAACTTTATTATTGTTTCATCATGTATTTTTATCAACTTTAACCAAAGTAAAAAGTGAATATTAGAAGGTAGAAACTTTTTTCATAAAGACATATTTTATATCAGTTTAGCAAATTTGAGGTTATAAATATACTTGCATGCATGGAAATGTAATTATCATATCAGTTAAAGACATTTTCACATTATGGTAACTTATAACCATTAGTTTGTGGAGAAAAAGGGATCCTTCTTCACTGTTGGTGGGAATGTAGACTGGTACAACCATTATGGAGATCAGTGTGGAGATTCCTCAGGAAACTAGGATTAGAGGTCCCATTTGACCCTGCTATTCCCTTGCTGGGGATATACACAAAAGAATTAAAAGAGTCATATCACAGTGACATATGTGCACCCATGTTTATAGCAGGTCAGTTTGTGATAGCTAAATCTTGAAAACCACCCAAATGCCCATCTACTGGAGACTGGATAAAGAAAATGTGGGGTTTTTAAAAATAAAAATGTGGTATTACTCTGCCATAAAGAATGCTTAGATTGAATCATTTATACTCAAATGGATGTACCTTAAGAACATACTCATAAGTGAAATAAATAGGTCACAGATGTGTAAATATCATATCTTTTCTCTGGTATGAGAAACTGAACTTTTAAATGTGTTCTAGAATGCATGATTGATATTATGAGATAGTAAATATTCAAAGGGAAATGAGGTTTAGGGAATAATAGTAAGGGGAAAGAAAAAAACTGTTGGTAAAAAAGGAAACAAAGCTTGTGTATATAGAGGTGGGGGTGGCAGGGTGAGTAGGGGAAGGGGAAAAATGAAAATTAAGTTACGTCATATACCGGTAATGTGGAGTGTAATTGTGATGTGTATATATAAGTACCAATAAATTTTAAAAATATGTAGAATTGTGTATAAAGGTAAATGGCAAGAGGAGTAAAATTATGATTAATTACTCACCAATGTTTATATACCTGTATTTATGTGATTTGTATAGGTATCAATATTTTATTAATTATAATAATATGAACATACAATTAGAGTGAAGCAAAGATCTAGACAGTATAATTTAGTGCATTTTCCCCTTCATGTGTAAAATTATAAAAAATTATAAAATCAAATCTAGAAAAGATTTCAATGTAATTTGATTAGAAACATTCAGACATGTTTGTAATTTTAAGCAACTTGTTTAAAAAGTAACAGAGTTATAGATAAATTAAGCAAAATAAAAACTGTAATAGCCGGGCATAGTGGCTCACACCTGTAATCCCAGCACTCAGGAGGCAGAGACAGGAGGATTGATGAGTTTGAGGCTTGCCTTGACTACATAGTGAGCTCAGAGCCAGCCTGAACTACAAAGCGAGACCCTGTCTCAAAAAAAAAAAAACTGTAATAAACTTTAATTGTAAAAACATAAAATCAAAGTATTTTATGTTGAGCTACTTCTACGTGGTGACAGGTGAGCCAAAGATAGAGTTGTTTTTGTACCAAAGTCACATCTCTTTTATCTGCCCAAATACTCTTAGTTTTGAAAAAGTGCATGAGCCTTTTAACTATAAATTAACCTTCGTGTTCACATATCAGAATGTTCAAGGACTCTTGAATTTAATTTTTAAGTTGTTTTGGTTTTCTTCTCATATAGGGGTCAAGCCATTTCCATCAGTCACAATTAACCTTCTTTTTTTTCTAAAGGCAGGGGAAAAAAAAAGGAAAGAAAAGTGAGAAAAAGAAGAAAGACCCGAGGGAGAGTTCCTAAAAGTTAAACATAATGATCAGTATGGTTTTGTATTGTCCTTGTCGGCATTGTTACTCTTGGGAAAAATAGGCAGATAAGGTGAAAGAGAAAGGGACATGTATTTGGACTATAGGATTGAACAAAGAACAACCATGAAAATAGTAACTGTGACTGAGAAAATGAATGCAAAGTACACATCTGCAGAACACAATCAAAGAGCAGTCACTGTCAACTGGAGACATAGTGCATCTTCTAACCAGATGAAACTCATCCTTAGTATACCCAGTGAAAGACATTTCACTATATTAAAAGGGCAATTCAAACTAAGTTTGCCCTATAAGGAGCTCAATACAATGGTTTTGTTTTTGTTTTTGTTTTTCTTTCTGGTTCTAGAGGTTGAACTCAAGACCTTTGGACTGAACTACATGTGGAGATCATTTTATCTTTTATTTTTTGTTTCCTTTTTTGAGTTTATTGGTACATTTTAGATATACACTATGATCACATTCAACATTGAGAATTTGTACCTGTACATGATGTATCTTGATTCTTATTTTTTTTTGCCATTTTCCTTCTCTCCTTACAACTCACCTGCCCCTAGATGTATAAGCTTTGTTTTTATCACTATTTTTTCTTTCCCTTCTCTATTTCCCCCTAACATCCTTCTCTTTCTTCTTTGAATATCTTCTTCCTATTTCACAATATATTCTGTACCTTATATACACCTTCAGTTTCTCATACTAGAAAAAGGATATAGTATTTAGACATTGGCGTCCTATTTATTTCACTTATGAATATAGCACCATGGGTAATCCATTTAAGGGTAAATGTCCCTAAATTTATCATTCATTATGGTTGAGTAACACTTGATTTTACAAAAAAAAAATCCACAATTTCTTTTGTGCTCAGTCTGGGCTCATACTTGGGGTCCTCCTGCCTCAGCCCCCCTGAGAGATGAAACTATAGATATATGCCACAGCATTCTCCTCAACTGTGGCCTTATGAAATCATCAGCTGTTTCTAAATCTCTTCCTGTAAAGTCACAGGACAATACCTAGAAAAGAAATTTAAAAAGAACAAAACCAAAATGGAACTGATTCTGTTTTGAGGCTGTTTACAAGGAAAATATTACTTGCTAAGTTGCATAGAGAAAAATTATTTCAATTTAGGTAATCATCTTAACTAACAAATTAACCTGTATCTGGTAGCCTAGGGAAAGGCAAACTGAATTCAGACAAAACAGAAGACATTTACTGCCATTGTGTACAAAACACTTTCTCCTTCAGGATTCCAGCTGTTTGGGGTAAATGATATGAGACATTGCTATTGGCTTTCTTTGATCTCAAAGAACACCTAGAACAACTGACCATCAGTTGTTCAAAAGATTGAGCTCTCATCAGCAAATTTCACCTAATTTACTATAAAAGGGAAAACTGCCACTTTGCTGGAGGTTGCTAGTACTAGGAAAATTTTAGAATGGTATTTATAGGACTCTTGGGTCCTCCCTGGATGATAATAAAGCAGCTTGTTATGGGACACTTTGACATGGTGCTTGGGATGGGTGAACTCAGGCAGACAAACTTCCTCAAGGGAGCCAGGAGAGCAACCAGGGTGTCTCATTCGTGAGTGTCCTTCTAAAACGAGAACAGGAAAAGGTACCTCCCAATGCAGGCTGCTAAATGTTTCACACAGTGTCAATTGTGTCTAAGAGGGATGATACTCTAGGAGGCTAAGGCAGGAGGAAGGAATGCAGCCTGGTAATTATGCAGCTTAGCAAGTACCCATCTGAAAAAAAAAAAAAAAAGGACTGGGGAGTGAATGTTCAATGTGAAGACTCTGGATTCAACCTATAGTATTGGAGGAACTTATAAAAGGAACAGAAAACTATATATTGCCCAAAGATCATTTATTCCTATAAATAAATGTTGCTGGACACCTACGATATGCTAGAAATGAGAGGACTCAAACAGAACACAATTTAGAAATGAGTTGAGAGCTTAATCAATGTGATACATGAAGACAGAACAAAGCCATCCTAGAAGATTCATACTACATAGGAATCATGATGTTTATCCTAAATACTATGGTGTATTTTTGTGCTTATTCAAGTTTTGGCCAATTCATACAAATGCCACTCAGAAATACCAACCCACACGGTGAGGATTGATTGTTTGACATTGCTTAACTTAAAAACCATGTCTGTCATACCTATAAACAAAAATTCAGATTCCTAATTAAGATTATTTTTTCAGGGCCGGAGGGTTGGCTCAGTGGTTCCGGCGCCTGCCTCGCAAGCGCAAGGTCCTGAGTTCGATCCCCGGTAACCACATAGAATGCTGGGCGTGGAGACTCACGCCCACCAACAATCAACACTGCATACCACAATGCCGGGCGTGGTGGCTCACGCCTGTCATCCCAGCACTCGGGAGGCAGAGACCAAGAGGATTGCTGAGTTTGCAGCAGCTTGCCTGGGCACCATAGTGAGCTCAGGGCCAGCCTGAACTACAAAGCGAGACCCTGTCTCCAAAAAAAAAAAAAAAAAAAAAAGATTATTTTTTCAAAATCAGTTTTTTTTCTTAAGTATTGTTCTGCAAGGTATTTGTTTCATAGCTCTGTGGTTTCATTGGCCTATCAGTTTTCCCTAATCTTAAAGAAATAATTTTATATGTTTTATATATTTTATATGTAGCTTAGGTAATCTAAGTCACAAAAATAATAATGTTACACAACTTAAAAGAAATTGTCACCTACTGAGAAAATCAATAATGTTTCTTCTCTCTGTTTTATCTCATGCTTTATGGTTCAACAAATCCTAACTGAAAGCATGAAAGTCAGTTATGGAACCCTTGGGAAATTTTACTTCCAGAACACTAAACTCCTTAAAGACCCATGGGTACAAATTGGCACTCTGAAGTAACTGTAATACTTTCACTATTCTGTAAATTAATAACAAAACATCCTAGAAGGAAGATTTCTCTGTAGGTTCCTCATGCCAAACTACGTTGTACATTATGCTGAAAAATAGGAGGTGATCATGGGTGGGCATTTGAAGGGCACCACAAATAAAGTATTTCTAGAGTAATAAAGTACCCAAAAGTTTCAAAACTTAGTTCATTTAATCATTATCTCTCAAACTTGATTTAACAGCCTTAAACTACAAGGTTAGTTGACTTCTCAAAGGTTTTTTGTCCCATTGTTCCAAAAGTTTAGGAAACATAATTGCTCTTGAACCAAGATATATTGTTGTTTTCCAAAATATTGTCTCATTTGGCTAGTTTTATTTAGAAAACTGTCTTGTCCTGTCTCTAGTTCTGCTCTAGATTTCTCAAATCTTTTTTTTTTTTTTTTGAGACAGGGTCTCACTTTGTAGTTCAGGCTGGCTCTGAGCTCACTATGTAGCCCAGGCAAGCCTCCAACTCAGCAATCCTCCTGTCTCTGCCTCCCGAGTGCTGGGATTACACGCGTGAGCCACCACACCCGGCACTGTGGTATGTGGTATTGATTGCTGGTGGGCGTGAGTCTCCACGCCCAGAATTGTATGTGGTTACAGGGATCGAACCCAGGATCTTGCGCTTGCGAGGCAGGCGCCCGAACCACTGAGCTAACCCTCCAGCCCCGAGGTCTCAACTCTTAAAGTGGTAGGATAAAGCTAGCTGAAAGCAACGTCAGAAGAATCTCTGAATAATTCTTCCTATATTTACACATTGAGTTAAGAATACAGGCTGCTGGATAGAACAAGATTAGATCCATCTGGATAGAATCTCTCTCCCTCCAGACATCTTCTTAATAATAAAAATAAACACATCTGTGTATTGCATGAATTTGAGACGTTATATTTTTAAAATAAGCTAGACTTATGGTTGAATTCCAAATTCCTATATCCAAATTCCTACCTAAAATCTCTTTCCTGACCATTACCTTTGCTCTCTCCATTCTTAAGTTGGTTCTTTCCCAGAATTCTTTGTATAAGTAACAGGTTCAACAATCTCTGTATCCCACACAACTAGCTACAGCTGTCTCCCATCATTCCTCATTCACTACAACTGTGTTCATTTCCGGTTCACACAATTTCCTGCAGGATAATCCTGTATCAAGCTATCACCCCCCCCCCGAAAAAGCTGATGACACTTTCCATCTCCAATTTTGGCTTTTCCACAGAGCTCTTCAAAAAGTTGTGAAATTATGGCTTTAATATGTAAATCTCCAGTTGTGTTTCTTTGCACCCCACCTGGACTCATTCCTGCCTTGTCTTCATGAAAGAGTTCCCCATGGCACACACAGGTCTCTATAGGCTGGCTGCTGCTAAATATTTCAGTTCACCTCATGCCACAGTCTTTAAGAGTGTCTATATTCAAGATATTCTGCTCTTGTCTTCCTCACTGAAACCGTTTTTCCTATTTTTATATAGCTCTAACTGCAACACCCATTTTTGCTTTCACCAACAATTCCATCTTTTATTATTCTGTCATATCTTAGTGCAAGAGTTAATTCAAGAAAGTCACAGCTTTACACTTAAGACATGATTCTATTCCTTACCTTCTAGTACAGAATCTCCATGAAAGAATTACCTTTCTATTTTTATTCAGCATTTATCTTTCACATATAGTAGTAAAGTCTAGGCAAACACACACACACACACACCCGAGTGGGCCTTCATGTATCTGTGAATGTGTATCTATACATTTATATATATATATATATATATATATATATATATATATGGTGTGTGTGTGTGTATATATATATATATATATATATATATGTATGTATGTATATATGGGGTTCTTTCCCAATATAAGGCCACACTGTAGTATGTATTGGTTCCTGTCATAATCAGTTCAAAGAGAAATACAAGGTATTTCCACTTATATGGCATTAAGAAAAGCTAGTAAAATGTTTCACTTATAATTAATGGATATTAGATTTTCTTTGAGGTCCATTTCACAGTTTGATCACATCTCATATAGCTACTGTAAGATTTGCCTTTCAGAAATTAAAGGGACATCTCAAGATAAGTACTAAGACCACAGTATGTTAACTTATAAACTGAATGAGGTCCCAGAACACATACTGATAGTTGGAGAGAGTACTGCAGATAGCTAAAGTTCAAATAGATTAACGAATACTAATGTGAAAACCAAAAAGCTAGGGATTGTGAAGCAATTAACCTACCAGATACTAAATTGTACTGTAAAGCTTCTTTAGAAGAAGGCTTGGCAGCAGTGCAGATAGCAAATCAATGAAGTAACTTAAAAATTATCCAAAGAGATGCAGAAATAATATGCACAATAATGTTCTATCTTTAAATTCTGTGCCCAAGATGGACCTTTTGCCCAGGGGTTCCAGAAACAAGTAAACGAGTAACTGGAAGAGGTAAACAATCACTCTTCACACGCTGACACACAAATTTGAAATTAATCAATAATATAAATATAAAGCAAGGCACATGTAATAAAGGAAAATACAGGGAAAATTTTCTATAAAAAGATTAAGGTGGAAGTACCTTTCAATTTTGTTGTTTTGCTTTTGAAAAGAGCATTCTTAATATAAAATTACAACAAAATTCAGAAGAAAGGCTGATGTTTCTCCCTTAAAACTAATTACCTGGCCAAGAATAATACCATAAACAATGCCAAGTGACCAGTGACAAAACTAGCATTGCAAAATATGTATAATGAGAACAAATTTAAAAGTATGATACAAAAAGTAATAGAGTGAAAGCTATACTGTGATTTTTGGTTCTGTGAGTTGAAAACTGTTTCTAATATACATCTAAGTACAGCTCAGAGGCTCAAGGTTATAATGCCAGCACTCTAGGATGCTGAATCAGAAAGATGACATGCTTGACCACAGTTTGGGCAACTCAAGGACTTGTGGGAGCCTGTCTCAAAGTAGAAAAAGAAAAATTTTAAAGTCTTGAAGATGTAGATTAGTGCAAAAGACCTTAAGTCAATACCCAACAATTAAATAAAAAGACTAAATTTTGATAAGAATTTCTGATTACATAAATGTTTAGTTCATGTATAATGGAGACATAGTACCTATATGAAAATTATTTTTAGAGAATTTTTTCACTTATTTAATTTATTGGTATATTATATATATATGTATATGTCACAATTATGCTCAGTACTGAGAATTTGTACCAGTACATGACATGATTTAATTCTCATTTTTCCCCTTCCCTTACCCACCCTACACACTGCCCCTATATACACAAGCTTTGTTTCCTTTTTATCATCATTTTTTCTTTCTCTTCATTACCCCTAAACCCCATTCCCCTTTGAATATTTACTATTTCACAGTATCTATCATGCATTCCAGAACTTATTCACAACTTCAGTCTCTCTTACCAGAGAAACAATATGATATGTACACATCTGTGTCCTATTTCATTTATGAGCTCTTCAGGTACATTGTTTTAGTATACATGACTCAACCTCATCACGTTTGGGTTGTTTCCAAGATTTAGCTGTCACAAACTGAGCTGTTATAAACATGGTGCACATATGTTATTGTGATATGAATCTTGTAATTCTTTTATTCATATCCCCAGCAGGAGACTAGCAGGGTTAAATAGGACCCCTAATTCTAGTTTTTTGAGGAATCATCACACTGATCTCCATAATGGCTGTACCAGTCTACATTCCCACCAAGAGTTGAGAAGGATTCCTTTCACCCCCACAACCTCGCCAACATTTGTTGCTGGCTAATTTTGAAATAGCAGCTATTCTTTGTGGAGTGAGATGAAATCTCAGTGTTGTTTTCATCTGCATCTCTCCAATGACCAGTAGCATTGAGCATTTCTTCATATACTTCATAGCTGCTTTTACATCTTCCTCTGAAAAGTGTCTGTTCATTTCAGTTGCCCATTTTTTAATACATATCTGAGACAAAAATAGCATTCTTCAAAAAGTTTGATTGTTATTTTCCATTTATAAGACATTATTGGTGAGCAGTTATACAACAGAAAGAAATTCCTTTTAAATATGTAACTTTTGGAGTACTTTCTATCTTTCAAAATTACCCAGTTAACTGAATATTTTAACAGATGGTAAGTTGTTTTTTATTACTGCCAAAGGTACATGCAAATTCATATAGAGATGTGGATGGCTGCAGCAATAGGAAGAAAGAGGAAGATAGAGAAACTAGATAATATATGAATATGGTCATAACAGAGATTATACCTGGAAAATATAAACAAGCAAGGAAAGTTATTTGAGACGTGAAGTATGAGAGAGACCAGTACTTTCAGCTCAACTTCTTCCTAAAAAGCAGGGCTAAAGCAGAGCTCAGGAATTTCTGGGTTGGTCTTTTCTTATCTGCAAAGTCAATTTTCTAGTATTTTCACCTATGAAAAGCAGTTTTCTAACCTGCAACATGGCCCATGTAGCTGACGATAGGCACCCAATTTCCCACAGAACAGGGGGGCACAGGTGTTCTCTTTCTTAGAAAATCACTTCTTCAAATTCACTTTAAGATACTCCTAGTGTATCTTAAAGCTAGCAAAAATGCCAGACACATTTGATTTTAAAGGGTCAGAAAAATAACTCAAAATACATGTTTTCAATATTAATGCTCTACTAAAAGGAAGGCCCGGATTCTGTTGTCAGGGAGAAAGCTGACACAGATGACCTCAGGTAAACTCAGGGTCAGGATATCTGGGTTGATAAGGGAAGGCACAGGTGTTGGTGGACCGATGAAGTGGGATGGGAGGAAGGATAATATCTGCACCGGCTCTAGGACGGGCTGAGCATTACTCAGAACCAACTGCCCCTGTAGCGTACGTGTGTAGAGAGCAAGGAAATGTGTTTTTAAGAGAATAACTTGTACTGTGGTATTTGTGACAGTGCCCTTTATTTTTTCATTGCAATTTAATTCGTAATCACCTTCCCTTCAATAGCATTCGGTGATGGTATGTCCAGATGTATTGTATTTAAAGGTTTAATTTCTTGGCTTTAATGGGCAAAGTTGCAACAAATTTTTGAAATGATGTGTTAGAAACATATTTTAAAATCATAGGTAGGAAAAGGTATTTTACATCATCTAATACATATATGGAAATAATTCCAATAGCAAATATAATATTTTAATCTTATCTATGATCTTTTTGGCTCTAAAATCATAAACAGAAAAGGCCTACTCAATGTTGACTAGAAGCCCTCAAGAAAGAATTCTAGAATTTACACTGTCAATTAATTTAAAAATAAAAGAACTGGCTATGGGAATATGAAGAAGGTAATATTTATATGTATTACCTGAAAATACAAGTTCTTGTAAAAACTTCAGACTATTTACAGGATCTGTCCGTAAGTATGTGAAAATATATATTACTACTACATAAATTAGTACAGATTATTGAGTCCCTTCCATACATATAGTGTTTGTAAATGCTCCAAGCAGTTTCCTAAATGCCTTGATATATCATTGTGTTACTTTGTGTACTCAGCTCATGATCTCACAATATTGGGAAATGAACCAAATTCAACAATGGTAAGTTTGTCTAAAATATAGAGGATACTTTATTTAATCACTTAGGTGCTCTTTGTGCCCAACATTGGTTATTGAACATACCTGGTCATCTCCATGTAACACTACCAAGTCCACTAAATAAAACATAAAGGCAAAACAGATGACTACTTTCTGTTAAAACAGAATTTTTAGAAAGACATTTTTTTTAACTTAGAAAATGAAAAAGTTTAGAAATTTAGAAAATTCAGTTGTGTCTGAATCTTAGTTCTGGCACTGAGAAAGAAACAGATATTTAAATGAACACATTCTGAAGACAGACATAGGTAGAAGGAGTCCTGAAGTGAGACACGGTTCTTACCTAACTCTTGAGAGAGAAGTCATTGTTAAGTTAGTCTGGAATGAAACCAATGCAGGAAGAAGCTAACTCTTCCTCTCATAACAGCAATTATATCATTTGCCCTTTTCCAACCATTCTGGAAAGCTCATCTCTCTGGTCCTGCAGCTTACATGGCGCTGGCCTCTCCTCACTTGCAAAGCTGAGTCCTGTTTCTTAGATGATTAAATCAGGAGTTTGAATAAGATTCATCACAGACAAGACAAATCTAATTAGAGGAGTCTCCAATTGCTACTTCATAAAGAAATGTTTTATTAATCATTTACTGCTCAATGGGAAAGAAATGTAAAACAGCAGTTGCCAATAGGAGTCTTTTATATCATTCTGAAAAAGCCAGTGTGAGAAAAAGTCCATTTTTAGGAGAATCAGACTAAGATAGACAAACGCAGATGAGGAAAAAAAAAAAGAGAGACACATGTACACACACAAAAAAACGCATGCACAACATTAAAATTTGTTACATTAGGAGACTATACTACAAACCTATGGGGGAGAATTACTTACAAAAAATGCTAGAAGAATGGAAGGAATGCAGGATGACCAGAAAATAAAAGATCCAAAAATGCTAATGGAATATGTATGACTGCACAGTGTGTTGAGTGAAGATGAATAAAAATTAGATGGTCTTTGGGCTCATATGAATTATATGTGAAATGGATATATGGTGATTTCGCGTTAAGTGTAAAATTGGGGGAAAAGGTTGCATGTTAGTATCACAAGGTCAGTTTTCTAAAACATGAGCAAAAGATAATAATTTAAAGCAGGATGTAAAGAAGTACTAAGTAGAAGAGTATAAATTAGTAAGAGTGAAAAAAAAAACAAGCAAATGGCATGGGGAAGAGTCAGGGAGGAATTAGATAAGGCAAGGCCACTGCACTTTGCTGTCAGAGTCAAGTTATGTGATGA